>JACXGI010013745.1:0-20255 GCA_016801175.1 Esox masquinongy | reverse complement strand
ACCCAACAATGCAGAAGAGCTGAAGGCCACTATCAGAGCAACCTGGGCTCTCATAACACCTGAGCAGTGCCACAGACTGATCGACTCCATGCCACGCCGCATTGCTGCAGTAATTCAGGCAAAAGGAGCCCCAACTAAGTATTGAGTGCTGCACATGCTCATACTTTTCATGTTCATACTTTTCAGTTGGCCAACATTTCTTTCTTTTTTTGTATTGGTCTTAAATAATATTCTAATTTTCGGAGATACTGAATTTGGGATTTTCATTAGTTGTCAGTTTTAATCAACACAATTAAATGAAATAAACATTTGAAATATATCAGTCTAAGAGTAATGAATGAATATAATATCCAAGTTTCACTTTTTGAATGGAATTACTGAAATAAATCAACTTTTTGATGATATTCTAATTATATGACTAGCACCTGTAATTTATAATACTAGTCTGCTAAATGGGATACATATAATGACCGTTTTAATAAATTAAATAGATTTATTAAAACGGAAATAAATAGATTTCAAAGAAGATGATAAAACTTAACTCATCCCAAACAAACTGTCTAAAGAGCTACTCACATTAATTAGAAGAAATGATACAGTGAAAGTAGATAGGACAGTAATATTTAAATGCATGATATTATTTAGTTACATACTTTTCTTCTCTGAACACATTCATGGCACACCACCAGTCCCTGTGACAAAGGTGTTGATGTTCCTGTGGTACATGGCCAACCAGAACAGCTTTAGGGAGATGTCAGACAAGTTTGATGTGTCACAGTCATCAGCACACAGGATCATCCAAGAACTGCTCACCTTCATCTCCACAATGGGACCAAGATTCATCTCCACAATGGGACCAACATGCATCTCCACCATGGGACCCAACTTCATCTCCTGGCCAATGGGACCAACCTTCATCTCCACAATGGGACCAAGATTCATCTCTACAATGGGGCCAACCTTTATCTCTACAATGGGACCAACCTTTATCTCTACAATGGGACCAACCTTTATCTCTACAATGGGACCAACCTTTATCTCTACAATGGGACCAACCTTCATCTCCACAATGGGGCCAACCTTCATCTCCTGGCCAAATGATTGTGAGAAAGTGGCGTCTGCTGCTGAGTTCCACCGCCTCTGTGGTCTCAGTGATGTCATTGGTGCAAATGGGAGCCATAGCCCCATAAGAGGAGAGGACTACATGAACAGACAGCCCTTCTACTCCGTCCTCCTTCAGGGGATTGTAGACGAGAGAGGGTGATTCATTGACATTTTTGCTGGACCTCCAGGCAGGGTTCATGATGCCAGAACGTTGAGGGCCTCCAACTTTTTCACAACAGGACAGGAGAAGATGGGTGAGTACAGATTGCTGGGGACAGTGCCTACCTTGGACAGGCCTTCCTATTTGTCATAACTCCTAAGTGTGACAATGGGGCTCTTACTGAAGTAGACCAGCTGCAGAACTCCAAGATCAGTCATAGGAGGATGGTTGTTGAACAAGCCTTCGGAAGGATGAAGTGCAATTGGAGACGTCTTTGTGATCTGCAGAACATGCAGATTGATGGTGTGGTGGTGATCCTGATGACAGCCTGTTTTCTACACAACATGTGGATTGATGGTGTGGTGATGATTGTGATGACAGCCTGTTTTCTACACAACATGTGGATTGATGGTGTGGTGGTGATCCTGATGACAGCCTGTTTTCTACACAACGTGGATTGATGGTGTGGTGAGGATCCTGATGACAGCCTGTTTTCTTTACAACATGTGGATTGATGGTGTGGTGATGATCCTGATGACAGCCTGTTTTCTACACAACATGTGCGTTGGTGCTTCAGAGATATGTCAGGAACAATAGATACAAAAATAACAGATTATTACTTATACAGAAAATATAACCAACTGTAAACAAAAATATAGCAGCTAAAAAGTATAACTAAATACAAAAAAAACATTAACACTATTAATTTGGCTCACAGCTTGTTCAACAACCTGGACATCAATGACTCAATGCCCTGCTGTGCAGACCTGAGTTGTGTTACTGTCTCTTCATGTCGCTGCCAACTGGCTTTTTCTGCCTCTTGAAGAAACATGGCCTAGCGTCTACTAAAAAAGAAAACATGTTAACATCACAACATGATAGGGCTCTTATATTTCAGTAATTACTTTACTTATAAATATTCCTTAACCTTCTTAAACTTTTTCCTATTTTCCTGGGTGGAGGATTGCTCGGTCAGCCATACAACTAGCCAGGTTAGCTGTTGTTAGCAACACCACTTGATAAAAATGCATTAAGCGGTATTTCATGCATACTAGCACTGTAGCAACATGTCCATAGACAGCAGTTGAACAGTATTCTGTGTACAACAATTTTAATGAGACACAGAATTGCTAAAATAAACAGGATAACTTCAGCTTTCACTTACTGTTGATACAAGGTGCTGCCATCTTGGATTACAAAGTCGGAGGTAGTTGGGTCCTTCCGATTTTCTGAGTTGGAATTCTGACTTGAGGGGGCGCTCCAGTAATGCGCTAATATACACTGCTCAAAAAAAAAAGGGAACACTTAAATCACACATCGGGTCTTGATGAACAAAAAATATTAAATATCAAAATCTTTACTGTATGTTGTAATTCTTTGAGAACAAAATGTCATAACAATCAATGGAAACCAAAATCACCAACCGATTGAGGACTGGATTCGAACTCACACCGAAAATCAAAATAAATTATTTAAATCTCAAGCTGTTCCAACTTGCATGAATTTCATCACGCCAACTCATAATGTGACTCAGTGTGTATAGCCCCCATGTGCTTGTATGCACTCCCGACAATGTCTGGGCATGCTCTTGATGAGATGGCGGATGGTGTCCTGGGGGATCTCCTCCCAGACCTGGATCAGGGCATCAGTGAGCTCCTGGACAGTCTATGTATTTAGCGGTGTTGGATGCACCAATACATAACATCCCAGAGGTTCTGAATTGGATTCAGGTCTGGGGAACATGAGGGCCAGTCAATGGCATCAATGCCTTCGTCATCCAGGAACTGCCTACACACTGGCCACATGAGGCCGGGCATTGTCCTGCACCAGGAGGAAACCAGGGCCCACTGCACCGGCGTGAGGTCTGATGATGAGTCTGAGGATTTCATCCCTGAAGGGTCGCACAGACCTCCACATGCTAACCAACGGTCCCCTGACTGCTGTTAGGTACCATTGGCAATCACATGGAGGTCTGTGCGACCGTACAAGCATATGCCTCCCCAGACCATTACTGACCCACCGCCAAACCGATCATGTTGTGGATGTGTTAGATTGGTCAATATCGGTACGTTAGTGTGGTCAATATCGGTACGTTAGTGTGGTCAATATCGGTACGTTAGTGTGGTCAATATCAGTATGTTAGTGTGGTCAATATCAATATGTTAGTGTGGTCAATATCAGTATGTCAGTGTGGTCAATATCAGTATGTTAGTGTGGTCAATATCAGTACGTTAGTGTGGTCAATATCAGTATGTCAGTGTGGTCAATATCATTATGTCAGTGTGGTCAATATCAGTATGTCAGTGTGGTCAATATCAGTATGTTAGTGTGGTCAATATCGGTATGTTAGTGTGGTCAATATCATTATCTCAGTGTGGTCAATATCAGTATGTCAGTGTGGTCAATATCGGTATGTCAGTGTGGTCAATATCGGTATGTTAGTGTGGTCAATATCGGTATGTTAGTGTGGTCAATATCAGTTTGTTAGTGTGGTCAATATCATTATGTCAGTGTGGTCAATATCAGTATGTTAGTGTGGTCAATATCAGTGTGTCAAGGAACTGTACTCGTAGTCGTGGGAACGGGGGTGCCTGGGGGTGTTGCAGTTCAGGGGTCTTGTAGAGTCTGTG
The DNA here is from genome assembly GCA_016801175.1 of Esox masquinongy. NCBI lineage: Eukaryota > Metazoa > Chordata > Actinopteri > Esociformes > Esocidae > Esox > Esox masquinongy. The sequence continues at coordinate 16,361 of JACXGI010013745.1, read as the reverse complement.
CCTCGGTGGGTCGGTGCTGTTTTGGAGGCACATGGAGGACCAACAGCATATTAGGCAGGTGGTCATAATATTTTGTCTCGTCAATGTATGATCACTGTTTTAAATGCCATTGATATCAAACCATTTTAAAACCGTAGTTAATATTTTTAAGACAATGTATAGGGCGCTCCAGGATGATTGAAACCCTAAGTAGATAAAGGCTGTAGAAAACTGTCATTGTTGTTCATCAGCTTGATCTTACACTCAAATCATGTTAATGTAACCTTTAATTGAGTGAAAATTGTAGACAAGTTGTCATCAAAACATTTGTATTCAGAGATTTTCGTGCCACAATGATTGGCACCCCTAGATGATCTTATGAACAAAATATAATTGATGTATATTCCAATTAAAATGTTACTTTAAGTTAATCTGAGTCTTTGGGAATACTTAAGTGGTAATACATTACATCCTGTTTCACTGGGGAATAAATTCCTGTCTGGAAGAGAACGCTTGTGTATTTTACTCCCTCATTGAGAACCGTATACTACAACAGTTTTCCCTAGATGATCTCTAAGACTGATCTGGTTTTTTAAATGTATCTCTAAGATACATTTGATAACTGCTGATTTTCCAGTTTATAAAAGACCTTGATGACTGTGAAGCTTTAAACCAGTAATACATCATAGTGCTGCATGATAGACTGAACCTAGATGTGTTATTACTGAGGCATGTATATAAAGTGATCTGCAACACAACCAGGAGGACTTTGGACAGGGACAGCTATGGGTCATTTGGGCCTTGTTAGTCCTGAGTTGTGGTCCAAGGGCTCATGTCCTTCTACGTTAAAACAGATTAGGAAATTAGATTATGGAAAGTCAGAGAGAGCTATCCTTGGATTGAGAAGGGGACTGATCCTACTCCCCAGGACAATAATACAGCAGCTCTGGTCTGAGACGGGGTGTTCAGAGACACTGTGATCCCATCTGAAGTTAACCCCAGACAGGGCCCACCAGGCAGGAAGTAACTCCACCCACTTTACCAAGCATACAACTAAAGGGACACCAACCAACTAAAACTACCATGAAACAGGGCCCAGTATCGCCCACAGAGTTCACTCCCATTGGATGAGGACGGCAACGGAGAACAACAGTAAGCCAGTGACTGCGCCCCCGACTGGCACTGGAGAGAGGACATCCCAGTGGAGATTAGAGCCCGTCTGGCGAAGACAGGATGGATGGCTCATGATTAAGGAAATTAAGATTTAGTCCATGCCCTGATATTTCCCATCAAACACTAAGGATTAAGGGCCAGTTTTGAGGCCAGAGTTAAGCTTTACTTAGAATGAAAAAATCAAGTTCAACAGAAAACTCCATAGCGCTTGTTTTTTAGACCTAGACTAGGCTTGATCTGTGTCTGCAAAATCAGCCCTAAGTGTTTTCCCACGTAGCAGGTTCAGAGCCTGTGGTGTAAAGGTTGGAAGTCTTGTAACTGTACCCATTAAGGCTACTATTGACTCCAATCCTACTTAAACCCAATTTTGGATTATGCTCATTTGGATACTCCATCAGAATTTAAAGCACATACAGGGATTGAAGTGACACACAAGTGTGAAGTATGCTGCCTAGAATGGATTTGATTGACATTTAGATTCAGGCCATAAAACAGAAACCTGGTTACAGTAAATAGGTTGGTGAATGTGAACAGTTTGTCCACAATGATTCGTTCTTTTTGTTGGATGTAGTATTTAATTATCTCGTTCACCGGAAAGAACGATGATCCATGGCTCTTTCGGATCTCCGAATCTCGTTCACCGGAAGAAACGATGAGCTTCGAATGTCGTTCACCGGAAGGAACGATGAACGAAATGAATGATGATCCACGGATCTTTAGGCACTTTGGATCACCTGAGAACGATGGAAGGGAGGGCTGACGACTGACTCAAACGAACGAAATGAGTCGAAAGATTCGTTATTTTAACTGAACGATTCGAAGATATCCGGATCAGTAAAGTGAGTCGAACTTCCCATCAGTAGTCTGATCCACACTCCAGTCCAGTTGGTGGCGGTAATTCACCGGAAACGTTGGTTGCCAACTGCTGTATAAAATAAAGGATGAAGAAGAATTCATTGTGTTGTGCTCGTAGCATGTTGTTAGTAGTCTACAATTTGGTGAGCGAACTTCGGTATAGTTTCATTTCGTTAAATACAAGCAGGAAACAAAGTAGCTGAAATGGTAAGTAATTAAACAATTGTATTCTTCTTTGTGTCTTTTTCAGTTCGATATAAATACTCCGCATTTTGAAAGGTTAAATGGCGGTGATTCTTACTGTTTATTCAAATAAAAACAATGTTCTTCATGAAATGTAAATCTGTACAGTGCACTCACGGTATTCCAATGGAGCCAAATTGAGCTCAAATGTATTGACTAAGAAAAGAAAAACGTAACTGAAATTTTTCATAGTATGAAAACTAAATTCAGTCGTATGAAAAAAAAATAGATTCAAGCGTGGAAAAAGTGTATGCTAAAATCTTTAAATGGATTTTCGTCCGATCTTAAAATGTCTTCGTTCAAAAACGTTTTTTCCACGTTCGCTTCTTACGATTACAATGTCTTCCCACCTTCGTTCGAGTCATGTTTTCTCAAAACCAAGTTTTGAGCCTCTATTGGCGTGGAGGCGGGGCTTTATCTGGGCATTGAATTCTCGCACCCGATTAGCCATGAATCACACCATTATAAGGTGAAAATCATAGCCTTTCCATGCACTGCTTTCCCAATTCAACCTGTGGAGAATTTTAAGAATTGTATAAACTAGGCTTAATGACCAGGGTTGTCTACCAGTATGGAGTTGAGATGGCTTCACCAAATGCAAATCATCATCCTTTGGCAGAGTGCTTCCCGACACACCTCTTCTCCTCAAATATCGTGATAAATTCCATATAATGTTTCATATTGAAGGCAACGCCATGTAACAGCTATCTAACAAATAGTTGCCTAATCTTTTAGGCGATAGGAATTGTTTATCATTTTTCTGAGAAAGATGCGTGGATAGTAGATAACTAAATCACAATTAATATGGGTCTATTATTATCATAGATATACTTTGTTTTTACCAACCAACCAACCAAAACCGGAGAAAATTAAACTAGAACTTCTGATGCTCACGTGCCCATTGTAGGCACTTTCGGCAGTGGACACGGGTCAGCATGGGCACCCTGACTGGTCTGTGGTTACGCAGTCCCTTACGCAACAAACTGCAATGCGCTGTGTTTTATGTTTGTATTGTGCTATATAAATGAACTTGCTTGCTTGTTTTCTAAGCAGTTCTAAAAAAGAACGGGAGAGAGTCAGGAGAAGATGAGACCAAAAGAGCTATTAAACTATTTTGAAAAGGAATATTTGATTACATCAGTTTTAGCTTGCTTGCTATTCAAGATATGTTGAGCTAATTGTCTGAACAGCTGGAAAATTGTAAAGAGTTTCCAGCTGTTCATCTTTTGATGGTGCAGTAATTTGTCCCATCCAACTACCGGGTGGTCCAGTTATGGCCATGAAGTCGGCTTTGTTTCTTTGTAGTTGGCGAATGAGGAAACCAAATGATTTGTTGGACGATATAGTGTCTGGAGAGGGCATTTGTTGTTTGCTGTAATATGCTAACTGATAGATGACTGAGATATACGTAGTTCGTCTGCGCTGCATAGCGGCGTTTTCCCTGTGACCAAGTGGCACAGAGTTGTCACAACCTTGATGTCCGGTGTTATTGGGTTGTTTTGTTGAAGTGACTGCATTCCTGATTAGCTCTACTATGATCACAATATCCAGCCATTAAGGTGATACCTTTTTAAAAGCTTAGTATCATTAAGTGTTTCTAAAACGTCAACGTGACTACGAGACGAATTGCCGGCAGCAGCCCTTTCAGGATTGTTTGTGATTTGGTTTTAGTGACTTCGGAGTCCTCTTCACTACTCCTAACTTTTCACAGATTCAGGTGCTGGTTTTAGTGTTAAAACACTTTGAAATACTCGTAGACCAACAATTTAGGAGTCCTAAAATGGTTTTTGAGTTTCTCCTAAATCAGCAAGTAAGTAGCTACTTTTAGACTTAAAATATTTTATGAATAAAGCCCCTGATCTGGTCTTTATTTTAGCAGAGGGAGGACAAGCCCAGCCTGCTGTTCTCCTTCCACACGGAACCCAAGCAAGAGTCACTGGATTCTGGTTGTTACAGTGGAGCTCAGTGTTCATTGGTGGATTCAGAGATGACATCAGTGAAGCGGGAAGACTGCAGTCAAATACTGGGACTGAATGTTATCATTAAAGATGAAGAGGAGAAGAAGATGGAGGAGATCAGCAGTCAAACACTAGGACTGAATAATATTAAAGAAGAGGAGATTGGGGATTTTACTAATCAAGGTAAGAACTGGTTTATTAAGAGGGTTTAATGCTGACAATTTGTTGTTCTTGCTAAATTATGGGCATCTTATGTAATGCTATCTGTTTTGTATTCTCTATTCTTATACTTATTTTGTAATCATAAATTATAAAAAGTGAATGAAATCAGTTTGTTACATTCAGTAATAATGGAAATATTAATGAATTAAATTAAATACATTATTTTAGGAACAGGTGGCACGTTATTTATTTCATGTGGCCACTATAATGGTATGATATTTCGTTATAATACATTTTATATACCAATGGCTTTTTATATCACAAGATTTATATCCTAAAACCGTGGCCTATTGTTTTAATATTGTGGTCTCATGACATGTCATTATGAATGACCAGAGCAGCAGTGGTGTATTGAAGTTCTTGTCAACAGTGAGTTCTTTGTCTCTGGGTATCCATGATGTTTGTGGGGCAGCAGAATCACTGTCACCACCTGCAGTTAATATGGCCAACATTGTTTTTTTTATTGTTTTAACGCTTATTTCAGTCTAGAAGAGAGAAGTTATTATACTATATTATTGGAAGGAACCATCTGGACATTAGTGACAGAATCTAGTGTGGAGATTCTGGTTCCCCCCCCCAATAATAACACTGTGGCTAATATCAGTACATTAGCGCTGCGGGTGGCAGTACATTAGCTTCTACCGGTAGCGGTAGTGATGGCCATTCGAGGCTTCATTACCGTTATTTTAGCAGCAGTATATAATGCTGGCAGCACTCAGATTTTCTGTTTCAAAATAAAGGCCATAATTGAAATATATAAGGTAATATAGTGAACAATCTAGTCTGTACATTTTATGGTTAATGTCTGTTCTAATGTTATTCTTGTCTGTTCTTTTTCACAGACTAGATTAACTATATTGCCTTATACATTTCAATTATGGCTTTTATTGTGATAAAGATAATCTGAGTGCTGCCAGCATAATATCCTGCTTCTAAAATAACGCTAATGAAGCCTCAAATTGCCATGACTAGGTAGCGGTATGTTTGCGCAGCCAATATCAGGGTAACTAATGTTGCATTTCCACTGGTGCTTTACACAGGTACCAGGGCTACGCCGGTGATTTATGCTAATGATGGCTCTAGATTTTCCTGTTTCGACTATGTTTGGTACCAAGATGGGGAGGGGAGAGTTAACTATCAACGCAATTTGGTTTTCTGGTTACAAAAAATAGACAATATTTTTCTGGTAGTAAAATAAAATTAACAATAACGCCATGCTCAGTTTGTTTATAATATGTCGTTAGAACTGAGTAATAAAACAAATTTCTTCCTCAAACTCCTGCGACCGGCTCCTTTTCCACCTACACTTGTGACACTACAACTGTAAGCCAGTGTATTAAGTATTTTCTTAAAACTATCTACCTTTTAATAGAAGGATTTGGGAGTATTCTGAGGTAATTCTGTGTTGTTATAGGTTTTGCAGGCAACATCTCGTTCTCAGTGCTCCATTTTTCTATTGAGTCAATGGCATCGTACTACCTTGCGTCGTTCCAGCTATTTCCGTTGTCTTTGATTCCCAGCACTGTGGCTTTATTTTTCTTTATTTTATGTGTTTGTTAGATCGGATGAAACCCATTAGGAGAAGCCAAAGAGTAAAGCAAACGATACACATCACTATTCAAATAGCACAACATGCCGCGTTTTCACAGCACGTAACACATCATCCCACAAACCCCGGCCTAAATCCTAAAGTCCGGGGCTTGGCACGCAGTGAGAGCCAGGCTACTCGGCCCGGGTCAATGAAAACAGAAACATTCATGGACTTCAGGGTAAAACACCAGTGTTTGGCACCAGTGGAAACGAGGCATAAGGAACTGTACCCAAAGCTGGGGGCTTTAGGGGTGCTGGGGGCTTTAGGGGTGCTGGGGGGTTTAGGGGTGCTGTGGAGTTTAAGGGCACGTTGACTACAAGAAGTAATGCTTTGCTTACCATCTAATCTACCCAGACCTTGACATGTGCCCTTGTTAGGAGACGATCAATGTTAGTTCCTTCACCTGTGAGTGGTCATAATGTTTCGGATCATCAGTGTATGCCCATTCATATTTTAGGTTTTTCAGTCCACCTGATAAAAACAAATTGTGGCCCTACATTTGTGTCCCAAAGGTGCTTATGTTTATTATGTGGTAACAGGATTGATTTCCAGAAGAAAGCCTCTGCTATGTAGAATTTCTGACCCTAAAATCTAACCACCTGCAATTCTCCAGCTGTGGTCCTTGGCGATTTTTTGCTACTTGAACCATTCTTCTCACTGTGTTTGGGAGAAAATGCATATTTGCCAACTTCCAGACAGGTTGATCTGAGCTTCAGTTGTTTTTCATTTCCTAATTATCACCATAATAGTTCAGATGAGTATTTTCAGGCATGTAACTTTTTATAGCCCTATCTCAATCTGTTGTTCAACTTGATAAAAACGAAGAAAAAAATGTTTTTTTTACAACGTAAAAAAACATTGTTCATATCACCCTGGGTGACAACATTTTTGGAGGGCAGTGAATGTATTTTAATTTTAGCAATGTATTGTTTTGCTTGGTGAAAATGTGAAACTATGATTTCAGAAATTTTGTGTTTTTTACTCTTAACACTCTTGGAATAGTTACTTTGATATTTGATGTAATCTTCTAACTGCATTGATACAGTGTCACTGCTCTAATGAACTTTCCTGATATTAATCACACAGATGAGATTTCTGCTAAAGTGGAGACATTTCCTACAACTGGAGAGCAACAAAAGGAAGATTACAAAGACAAGAAGCCTTATTCCTGTTCTTACTGTGGGAAGTCTTTCTCAACTCTAGATTCCCTCAAATCTCATCATCGAATACATACTGGAGAGAAGCCTTACTCCTGTTGTGACTGTGGGAAGAGTTTCTCTCAGTCTGGTAACCTTAAAACCCATCAGCGCATGCATACTGGAGAGAAGCCTTACTCCTGTTCTGAATGTGGGAAGAGTTTCTCTCAGTTAGGCAGCCTTAAAACTCATCAGCTTTTACATACTGGAGAGAAGCCTTACTCCTGTTCTGACTGTGGGAAGAGTTTCTTTCAGTCAGTTCAACTTCAAATTCATCAGCGTATACATACTGGAGAGAAGCCTTACTCCTGTTCTAAATGTGGGAAGAGTTTCTCTCATTCCAGCAGCCTTAAAACTCATCGGCATTTACATACTGGGGAGAAGCCTTACTCCTGTTCTAAATGTGGGAAGAGTTTCTCTCAGTTAGGCAGCCTTAAAACTCATCAACGTTTACATACTGGAGAGAAGCCTTACTCCTGTTCTAACTGTGGGAAGAGTTTCTTTCGGTCAGTTCACCTTCAAATTCATCAGCGTGTACATACTGGAGAGAAGCCGTTCTCCTGTTCTAAATGTGGGAAGAGTTTCTCTCAGTTAAGCAGCCTTAAAACTCATCAGCGTATACATACTGGAGAGAAGCCTTACTCCTGTTCTGACTGTGAGAAGAGTTTCTCTTACTCAAAAACCCTAAAAAGTCACCAGCTCATACATATTGGAGAGAAGGAATACTCCTGTTCTGACTGTGGGAAGGGTTTCTGTCTGTCAGGTCACCTTAATGCTCATCAGCGCAAACACACTGGAGAGGAGCCTTAAGGGTATAATACACCTACCAAAGGCCACCCACCCAGCTCCCATTAATTTCAAATGGATATGTAGCGTCAACAAGGGATTTGAGTAGCGGGAGGCTGAGCTGCACAATTCAGACTTGGGAAGCCGTTAACTATTGCGTCACTGTCATTATTACCCTCCTATAATTAATCACTGGGGTTACAGTTGGGTTTTCTTGGAATCTCTTGTTGGACAACCAAAGTTCGATCCCAAATCACCTTCCACCATTTCCTGACAAATGAATATTCAATCCCAAATCAGGGTTTTTCCTGCATTTAAAACTCAATGGCGACCGCTTTCCAGAAATCTTGAAACCACCTCTGTGTCGGCATGGTAAAACACGATTTTGTGCTCACACATAAAATACCAGTGAAACACTGCAGCGGAAGTCGAATGTCTCTTACTCCCAAGCGTGTCAATTTTTAAATAAAACTTAACACATTAACTGTCTGCATACATTTTTACATTTCAGGTTCCTTCTAGTAGCCAATTATTACAGATTTCTTTTAAAGAGAGTTTGTGAGACAAACAAAGATGAGTCTGAACACATTAGGGTATGTACTGTCAGGAAAAACATACACTGCTCAACAAATGTACAGTGAGGGGAAAAAATGTTGATCCCCTGCTGATTTTGTACGTTTGCCCACTGACAAAGAAATGATCAGTCTATGGTTTTAATGGTAGGTTTATTTGAACAGTGAGAGACAGAATAACAACAAAAAATCCAGAAAAACGCATGTCAAAATTTTATAAATTGATTTGCATTTTAATGAGTGAAATAAGTATTTAAATAAGTAAATAAGTATTCTCAATCAGAAATATTTCTGGCTCCCAGGTGTCTTTTATACAGGTAACGAGCTGAGATTCTAAAAGGGAGTGCTCCTAATCTCAGCTTGTTACCTGTATAAAAGACACCTGTCCACAGAAGCAATCAATCAATCAGATTCCAAACGCTCCACCATGACCAAGACCAAAGAGCTGTCCAAAGATGTCAGGGACAAGATTGTAGACCTACACAAGGCTGGAATGGGCTACAAGACCATCGCCAAGCAGCTTGGTGAGAAGGTGACAACAATGGAAGAAACACAAAAGAACTGTCAATCTCCCTCGGTCTGGGGCTCCATGCAAGATCTCACCTCATTGAGTTGCAATGATCATGAGAATGGTGAGGAATCAGCCCAGAACTACAGGGGAGGATCCTGTCAATGATCTCAAGGCAGCTGGGGCCATAGTCACCAAGAAAACAATTGGTAACACACTACGCCGTGAAGGACTGAAATCCTGCAGCGCCCGCAAGGTCCCCCCTGCTCAAGAAGGCACATGTACAGGCCCGTCTGAAGTTTGCCAATGACCATCTGAATGATTCAGAGGAGAACTGGGTGAAAGTGTTGTGTTCAGATGAGACCAAAATCGCGCTCTTTGGCATCAACTTAACTCGCCGTGTTTGGAGGAGGAGGAATGCCCCCAAGAACACCATCCCCCACCGTCAAATTTGGAGGTGGAAACATTATGCTTTGGGGGTGTTTTTCTGCTAAGGGGACAGGACAACTTCACCGCATCAAAGGGACGATGGACGGGACCATGTACCGTCAAATCTTGGGTAAGAACCTCCTTCCCTCAGCCAGGGCATTGAAAATGGGTCGTGGATGGGTATTCCAGCATGACAATGACCCAAAACACACGGCCAAGGCAACAAAGGAGTGGCCAGTCTCCAGACCTTAATCCCATAGAAAATCTGTGGAGGGAGCTGAAGGTTTGAGTTGCCAAACGTCAGCCTCGAAACCTTAATGACTTGGAGAAGATCTGCAAAGAGGAGTGGGACAAAATCCCTCCTGAGATGTGTGCAAATCTGGTGGCCAACTACAAGAAAAGTCTGACCTCTGTGATTGCCAGCAAGGGTTTTGCCACCTAGTACTAAGTCATGTTTTGCAGAGGAGTCGAACACTTATTTCACTCATTAAAATGCAAATCAATTTATAACATTTTGACATGGGTTTTTCTGGATTTGTTTGTTGTTATTCTGTCTCACTGTTCGAATGAAACCTACCATTAAAGTTATAGACTGATCATTTCTTTGTCAGTGGGCAAACAAAATCAGCAGGGGATCAAATAATTTTTTTCCCTCACTGTGAGGGAACATTTATCACACGTCGGTTCTCGATAAACTAAATATATTAAAGATCAATCTTTACTGTACATTTGTTCTTACACAAATGTAACCATTTGTGTAAGAGGAATTACACAAATGTAACCATTTCGGTGTGAGTTTGTAACCAAACTCACACCGAAAATCTAAGTTAAAAAAATTTAACTCACCAGCTGTTCCAACTTGTGTTAATTTCTTCACGGCAACTCATAATGTGACTCGGTAGCGTGTATGGCCTCCATGTGATGCCCTTATATGGCCCTGTCCAGTTCTCCTTGTGTAACAGCCCTCTGCCTGGTAGCTCCTTGAGACTTTACTGGGGGACACAGCAAACCTTCTTGCGATGGCACATATGTGCAATCCTGGAGGAGCTGGACTACTTGTGACACTTTAATGGGCTACAGGTACCGCCTCATGCTGCCATTAGTGACAAGGACACTAACAAAACACAAAACTAGAGAAGAATCAGTCAGGAAGGGTAAGGAGAGGGCAATTTTCTGTGGCCACCACCTGCAAAACCATTCCCTTCTTGGGGGTTGTCTTGCTGTTGCCTCTCCAGTGCACCTGTTGTCACTTTCATTTGCACCAAAACAGGTGACATTAATTCACACTTATGCTTCCTAACTGGACAGATTGATATCCCTGAAAATAAATTGACTTAGTGTTATACTGTGATGATTGTGTTCCCTTATTTTTCTGAGCAGTGTGTATGTAGTGTAGAGTGTAAATAATTATACAATATATTTAATTAACTAACAATATAAATACATGAACGTGAAGACGCTGGATCCGCGCAAATTGGAAGTCAAGGGGGGGATAATTGATGTGGCGTCAAGGCAAGGATGGAGGGAAGTCAACATGACAAGGCTGTAATATATAGGCCTACAGCTCTATGTTAAATTAACCAGAACATAGCATAACAACAAAAATAGGCAAGACTAATATTGACTTTATTAATTATAAAGCTAACATGTGATTTCATTTTTTTTATATGTAGCATGTTAGTATGTTAAGATTAAAATATTTCTTGTATATTTTGGTTGCTATTAGGGAGGATGTTGTAGCGTGTATTAGCTGCTCAAGTGGACCTGGACAACAGAGCAGATTTAACACTATCTTTCTCAAGTGTGTAGCTGGATATTATATAAAGTATATCAGAGGGGTGTCCGGTAGAGTGCAGGGGGTTGGGGTACCACCTTTACCTAATTTTGAGCTAGGAAAACCCCTGCAGATGACACGTAGCGGCACTATAAAGCTTCTTTGCAGTTCGTTGTAGAGACATGAATGTATAATTTACATCTTGGGCCAACACGCCCTCAAACGTTTCTGTCTGAGCAGCTGAGGTGTCTGACAGCTTGTAGATGTATCATGGGGTTTACTTGTGACTATGGGAAGGTTTTTTTTTTTTTCTTATGTAGCCTTACAGCTCACCAGTGCATACATACTGGAGAGAAACCTTACTTCTTTTCTGATTGTGGGATGAGTTTAATTTCATTATCTAATCTTACTAAGTCATCTAATATTGCACACAGGAGGGAAGCCATACTTCTGTCCTGACTGTTGGAATTGTTTGTCTCAACTAGGTAGTCACCCTTGTGGAATTGTATGAATGTATGCTTGTTATGTTTAGATTACAACAGAACATCCATTTATCCGTACACAGGAAGTCACGTTCTGTCAAAGCGCAGTAATTAGCCAATGGTATTGTGTTGTGTATTCTAGATTGCAATGTCTTTAAAGTAGAGGTATGTCTGGACGTTTCTTTGAGAAGGAGTTTGTAACATCCTGAAACAAGAGACTATCGAATGCTGCAATAAATGATTGAATTAATCTTTCCCCTAACGACCGGGCACGCAATAATTTTTTCAACACTATACGAACGGCTTATTTCTTACACCCTGGAAAGGTCTTACTCCTGTACTGACTGTGGAACATGTTTTGAGGGAAACAAGATGATCGAAACATCAGTTGATACATACTGTAGGATAACCCTACTTCTGAATGTAGGAGGTGCTCTCTGACAATATCTAAACTAACTATTCATTTAATGCTCACAGAAGAGAATGCTCACATATTATCCTGCCTGTGGTCAGAGTTTCTCTTAAATAACGTTAACGTTATTATTGGTTTCTTAAGTAACAAATGTGATTTCTTTTTTTGGAACTTTTTAGTCTTTATTAAGTCTTTAATCTTTATTAGGTCACATAAAGATGGGTCCGCAGATGTCCGCCTCGGTTGGCTGGTGTGCAATTTTCTCTCTTATTTTGTGTGTTAAAACAGTGTTGTGCGACAATTCTTGGATTGTTTTCTCAAGAGAGTTGCTCATAAACATCAGGGAAACAACTCCTGTGGATTTATTCCCAGATGTTCACGTAACATTAATTGAATTACTGGACATTCTGGTCAAAGCTACATCTGCACTTTGTCAAACAGCGAAACGCCGTCGTCGAGGTAAATGGTGCTGGGGCACTTGTACGCTCAAGGATCACTTAGCAATAAACTTCACTAGCCGTTGGGGAAATCTTCCGCCTTGTGTTTCATGGAAACGTGGCTGTGTGGATCTATACTGGACTCTGCGCTGTAATTGCCTTCCGGGCGCATCGTGACGCAAAACTCTGGGGCAAAACGAAGGGAGGAGGAATATGTTTCTACATTAACAACGACTGGGGCAACGATGTGACAGTCATTCTACGGTACTGTTCTCCTGACCTGGAATCATTTATATCAATGATGTGACAGTCATAATACAGTATCACTAACCTAAACCACGAACTCCTGAAATGTAAACAGTTTATTAAAAACCTGACTTAAGAGGAAAACACTTTGGATCACTGCTACACTGCAATCAACAATGTCTATCACGCTGTGGCCCGTGCTACTCTGGGACTCTCAGACCACATCATGGTCCACATAATACACACATACAGGCCATAGAGCTATTCAACTATTTTTAAAAGGAATATTTGACTACATCGGTTTTCATGTTCTCTTATGTAAAAACTGAGGTTATGTTGTGCACTATGTAAAGTGACAGTACAGATGCAAAAAGAAGATCCACAGCATTATGCAGATACTATGTTAGCCACAATGTGCATTAATGTCATTGACACTTAGGCTGTATACAGTTAGAGTTGTGCTCAAAATTTTGTATACCCTTGGAAAATTGGTAATGGCAACTGTAGGTCATAACAGAATGGCACAATCATAAAACAAAACATGGCAACAAAGACAAAAATGAATTGACCCCTGTTCAAAAGTCTGCATACCCTTAGTTCTTAATAATTTGTATTGCCCCCTTTAGTATCAATGACAGTGTGTAGTCTTTTGTAATAGTTGTCAATGAGGCCTCAAATGCTTGCAGGTGGTATAGCTGCCCATTCGTCTTGGCAAAATGCTTCCAGGTCATGCAAAGTCTTTGGCCATCTTGCATATACCGCACGTTCAAGATCTCCCCAGAGTGGTGATATTAAGATCAGGAGACTGTGATGGCCACTCCAGAACCTTCACCTTTTTCTGCTGTATCCACTGGAGGGTCAACTTGGCCTTGTGTTTAGGGTCATTGTCGTGTTGTAAAGTCCAAGAGCGTCTCATGCACAGCCTTCGTGCAGAAGAATGCAAAATCTCTGCCAGTATTTTCTGATAACATGCTGCATTCATCTTATCAATTTTCACAAGATTCCCTGTGCCTTTAGAGCTCACACACCCGCAAAACATCTGTGGGCCACCACCATGCTTTACAGTGGGGATGGTATTCTGTTCGCTATAGGCCTTGTTGACCCCTCTCCAAACATAGCGCTGATGGTTGTGACCATAAAGCTCTTTTTTGGCCTCGTCACTCCAAATTACAGTGTGCCAGAAGCTGAGGCGTGTCAAGGTGTTGTCGGGCATATTGTAACCAGGCTTTTTTGTGGCATTAGCGCAGTAAAGGCTTCTTTCTGGCAGCTCGACCATGCCGCTCATTTTTGTTCAATTACCCAGCAAGCAACACGCAAGCGGCCCACCAGCTTTCTGCCACCGCGGAGCTTTTCTGCAAAGCGTCTGGCCAGCGGGCCGTCAGCTGTGTGCCGCTTTTCTACAGCGCGTGCCGCGGCCAGGCCACCAGTGGGCTACTTTCATTACAATGCCTTCTAACATCACCCTGATCAGCAGCCCGACGGCGGCAAGCTGCTTTTTTCCACTAAACCCAGCGGGATGCCTCACGCCCCAATATTAGGTTTTATTTATAATAATCAGATTTTGGTCATATAAACAATGAACTGAATTAAATGTAGATTTATTTCAAATAGTGCATACAAAAAAACGTGCAATATACATCTGTCCAGCAACAAACAGAAATATCACATTATTTGAAAGTTGAAAAAGTACAAATAAACATAATACAATACTAATGAAGAGCTGGAATCCAAGCGTTTTGGCGTTGTGGTATTGTGCTGGAGCAGTGTCATTCATATTCACGGCACGTCCCTGGTACCCCTGTTTTCTCCCACCTGCATGGTCAGCTGCCCCTTTCAGGTACCTGGTGATCTGGTTCTGGACAGCCTTCTCAGTTCCACCCCGGTTGGAAGGATTCTTCCTTATTGCTCCTGTAATACAGTAATCAGATACTGTACTTCAATGGTCTGACATTTTTGAGAAAATTTAATAAATTAACCACAAGAATCTAACAGCCATGTACAAAATAACTAACTTTGAAGAATAGTCCTGAGGAAAAGGTCCTTAAAGCTGGCCTTGTGCCTTCAGCTCGACATTCTCTTCAGTCAGCTTGTTTATCTGAAGCTAAAAAGTACAAAATGTCAATAGTTTAATAGTGGAATAAAGATAACTAACTGCCTTATACATGTAATTTCAGAAAGGCTGTGAAGTATTGCATTTTAGTAAAGGGCACAAATTCAGACATTAAATGTTTTATGAAGACAAGATGTTAGCGTAACTATAATCTTGTTTTTACTTGATTGTAAAGCCAGCTGTGCCCTCAGCTCGACATTCTTTTGTCAGCCGCTTGATCTTCAACTGTTCTGCAAGTAAAGACAAACAGTTAATTATTCAGTCCTAAATATCTTATTTTACACTCCTCAGAACTCAAATTGCAGTGTCCACCAAAATGTTCATTTTTACCTTCATGTGCAGAGCTAAAACTTCCCCCAAATCTCTGCCTTCTTGTCCTTAAAAATAAATTCAATTTAAATTCAAATAGATTTAATTCAATTTATTATTAAGGGCAAGAAGGCAGAGGTTGTGGGAAGTTTTAGATTAGATTCTTCTGTCATTAAACAGTACAAGTACAGTACAACGAAATGCATTTAGCATCTAACCAGAAGTGGAAATAGAAGGCGGGGGGGTGGGTGAGTGGGTGGGTGGGTGGGTGTGTGTGTGTGTGTGTGTGTAACAACTGTAAAAATGCAAGCACCATGGCAATTCTAAATGTGCAGTGTGGCTAATTGAATATAAAGGTGCATGTGCAGCTGAAATGCAAAGATAGTGGCGGTTGGGTACCTGAGGTAGACAGTGCCTGTAACCACTGAAAAACCTCAATTTCAATTTAAATTAAGTTCAAGTTTTTCAATGGTTACAGGCACTGTCTACCTCAGGTACCCCACCGCTATTATCCTAGCATTTCAGTTGCAACATGCCTTAACATTGGTTAAGCATCTGGGTTAAGTGAATGAACCCACACATACCTATGTAGCAGTCCTCCACATGGTGGCGTGGAGTACCTCTCTGGTGCCATGGAGTACTGTGCTAGCTCCATCCTATATAAACATAAAATTTGGTGAATAGGTAAATATGGTCAAACCAAGTAAACATTGCAGCAATTACCAGATCAAGATGTAATTCGCATACCTCCAGGGCTGCAGTCCACAGGGTGTTGTGGTGTAGATGTGCAGCTTGATGGGTTTATAAGGGACAGCCTCCCTGATGTCTTCAGGTGGTGAACAAGTTCTGGCAAACGTGTCGTGGCTGAAGGACTTCCTGCTGGTGATGCTGTGTGGTGGCCAGTAGCAAATTCCCCCTCTGAGCCACACAGTCATCCTCCGGGAAGAAAACTACAGAAAACGTCATGATCTGAAAGCAATGTTTAGAAAAACGGACAGTTGCAAGTGTTGCAGCAGCATAAGACACACACACACACACACACACACACACACACACACACACACACACACACACACACA
>JACXGI010013744.1:0-20250 GCA_016801175.1 Esox masquinongy | reverse complement strand
AAGAAGATTAACATTTTGGAATGGCCCAGCCAGAGCCCAGACCTGAATCCAATTGAACATCTGTGGGGTGATCTGAAGAGGGCTGTGCACAGGAGATGTCCTCGCAATCTGACAGATTTGGAGTGCTTTTGCAAAGAAGAGTGGGCAAATATTGCCACGTCAAGATGTGCCATGCTAATAGACTCCTACCCAAAAAGACTGAGTGCTATAAATAATCAGAAGGTGCTTCAACAAAGTATTAGTTTAAGGGTGTGCACATTTATGCAACCAGTTTATTGTGAGTTTTTTATTTTTTATTTTTCCCCCCTCAAAGATTTCAGTTTCAATTGAATTGTTCACATTATAGGTCACATTAAAGGTGGAAAAAGTTCTGACATGATTTATCTTTGTCTCATTCTTTTACATCACAAGAACCTGGCATTTTAACAGGGGTGTGTAGACTTTTTATATCCACTGTATGTATCTAAGCGCAAAATGTCTGGCAAAATGTATCAAAGTCACTTATGATTAGAGTCGCTCAGATATATTGCCTTTAAGGTGTGGGCAATTTGTGCCAACACCCTCTACTTACAGTCAGCACAAACACAGATCTTAAACTGTGCCTTTAATAATGACACTATATTGTACATTATATTGTAGATTGCGTAATGCAAAGCGGGACCTTGCAATAAAAACCATGCATGGGGTTGATCATTATAATCTAATTTTGAAAATATAAAAAAATGGCAGCCTCAAGGTAACAAAAAGGGCCACTGTGGGAGGCCATGTAAAACAAAACGCCTGATAGATGGGAGCTAATTCAGTCATCCTAAATGCTCGCTTCAGTTTCTCCTCAATCATATAATAGCGCACACTGAGAGAATATAATTATTCAGTTTATTGCTCGTTACGTTTTCAAAGCCACTGAGGCAATGAGTCGGAAAAAAAAGGGGCAAATACACTTATGAGGAAGCTTTAAATTTGTCCCAAATGGCACCCTATTCCCCACTTAATGCATTACTTTTAAAGTAGAACCCTAAGAGTCCTGGTTGAAAGTAATGCCCTGTCAGAAGCAGAGTGTCATTTTGGATAAAGACTTTGTCTTAGCTTAGCATTCCAGGACCAAGGATTCCATTCCCGCCTTCCAAGAAGAAAATTGGCAACATGTTTATCTGTTTTCATCCTGACTGGTACAGTAGTGGTGCGAATTGAGGAAGGTTGGTCACCTAGCAACCTAAACTCCTTGCTCTGGCCAAATGCCAAGCTATGCCCACGGATGTCAGTTGGATCAAGTCTTCCCTAAGGAGAAATATAAGTTACAAAAACGATGGGTTGGGCCGAAGCCAAAACACACATGGGAAAAGCGAAAAGGTGACATTAGCTTTGATATTCTGATTGGTTAGAAATAAGTCAATGGCTGATTATTTGGTTTTGGACAATAACCCTAATTTTCACATCACCCAAGTAACTGCAATGGTACTGTAGGAGTCTGGGACCTTATTGGGTGGTGGGCGATACTGTTGCCAAAAAGTTTACATCATCAGGTGAGAAAGTTGTTGAAAGAGACTGAGCAACATCAGTAAGAACACTGCAGTTAGTTTCGACTTTCTTCGGCTTAACGATTAGGTTTCCACAGCATGGGCTGCTCTTAGCTCTTGTTTCATCATGGTTCAAATCCTTTTTTTTTACTTACATGTGCGTGTATGTATGAGTGTAGAGGAGACATAATGGGGAATGCTCATCGGAGTGATGCGCGTTAAAAAGACAGACGACGCATGCCTGTCGGTGTGCACAATGTACGTCACCAAGGCGGACGGGCATATGTCAAATGGAAAGGGCACTAGATAGCAAAGGGGCATGTGCTCTACACAGGTTGAGCCTTACCTGTGTATGTGCCTGCCAGTAAGGGTATAATGGAATGTGTCCACTGATAACGTAGTAGGCACACCCACATGTTGGAGTATAATAGAGAGATTTAGAAAGAAGTTTTTATAAAAGCGTAATCTTATTTCTCGCAAACTTAAATCTCCAGAGGACATCTATCTTTGATACCTGTAATGTAACTGTATACTCTCTTTAACTGTTAAATTCACCCATCATATTAATTTGTGGACTCTGGAAATATAAATAAAACAGGTCAGCAACAAACAAACAACAACAAACAAAATCCTGTTCCATCACTTCTGTTCAAAAAGAGGGGGTTGTCAGAATCTGGTAAAGATCTGCAAGTATGCTACACTTTTAATTTACTAAATTTTTAGACCCGTTCTTGCACCTAAAACCTTATCTCCTGTCAAGC
This sequence comes from Esox masquinongy, assembly GCA_016801175.1. Lineage (NCBI taxonomy): Eukaryota > Metazoa > Chordata > Actinopteri > Esociformes > Esocidae > Esox > Esox masquinongy. The sequence goes on along the minus strand of JACXGI010013744.1, from coordinate 17,972 downwards.
TATAAAGTTGGAGAGGTCGTCAGGCATGGAAAACATTACCTGAGTCTTTTCATAATCTAAAGAAAACAAACAATATATGCATGCTATGCTAAAAAATTCTCAATCCATTCAATCTACTCATACTCATAAATTACTTTAAAATTATTTTACAATCTTATACATATTTATAACAAATTATGTTTTGCACTATAGCCTACCTCAAGTCAGTTTGAGGTCCAAAATATGAGTTTCATGCCATCTATTCAATCAGCAAATCAACCAAGCCTAAGACATAGGTTCAATTACATACCAGGTAGAAACAGGAATGAGTTGAGTAGACCTGGCCTACCAGAAAATGTAACATTACCATGAAAACCTTTCAGAGTGTGAACTAGAACCAGTATTTATTAATTGTGTTGGTAACACTTTATTTTAAGGGGTGTGCATAAGAGTGACATGACACAGTCATGATACTGTCATAACCATGACATGACACATGAAGGAATCATGAATGTTTATGAATGTTGTCATTAGGTGTCATTCGGTTGATTATGTCATTTTTTATGCAAGGTTGACATTGTTTGGGATGTCTTTGTTATGACAACTTGACATTAACTGAGACAAAATATCCTGTCAATGTCTTTGTTATGACAACTTGACATTAACTGAGACAACATAAACTGTCAGTGTCTTTGTAATGACAACTTGACAGTAACGAAGACAGCATAACCTGTCATAAACATGGGCCTAATTATCAAACTTGAAGAAACCATTTAGCCAGTAAAAGGAACTTTGCTGACCCTGAGACTGGTGCTCATACTCAGCATACTGAGCGTGCGTGGTAGAAATACAAATTGGAAATATGGAGTCATAGAGGTAATTGCACTCCTGAGTCACTGAAGATTCACCTCAAAATGATAGAGTGGCACCACTGGTTAGCCATACGCCATTATAATGGTGTCTTGGGCAGACTTTTCCATGATGTGAAAAAATAAGTCAAATTAATATCAATGTTTTTTACAAGGAACACAGTTTGTACTGTAATTTTGTTAATGTTGATGCAGGACATCCATTCATGTAACTAGTGGTTTGCATGAACAATAGGCTAAGTAATATACATTATTCAAGAGATAATATACATAATCCAATTTGTTAATATGATACAGTGTGGTAACCATTATTAATAAGGTAGACTGGCTACATGCGTCTTCAAATAGGTGTAACGCATACAAAATGTATGGTCGCATTAGGAGGTGATATTGAATTTTGAAGGATACTTTTATATTGAAGGACACTTTAATACGGTTAGCCTATAGGGAGCATTTTGACGTGGTCGCGTTGGGACTGTTAACGATCCAAACACCTGCGCGTTCTCGTAACTCTTCAAGGAAAATCCATGTCTTTCTCATCATTTATCCAGTTTTCTATGTCGGTAAAGTACAAAAGTACACTGGATATTTCGATACAGTTTGATAACTTGCCTGTTAAAGTGAATGTAGTGGGTAGGAAAAGCATAGTAATTTTATAACTATGACAGACAGAAAACCCATGATGCATGTAAAATGTCATGACGGTGGTGCATTCCTTTGAAAAATACGAATTTGTTAGTGTACTGCACTGAATTGTTTTTTCGAAAACAACACTCCTGACAATATCAATTAATATAATTGATATCAATTAATATAATTGAATTTTGGGTTTTTTTTAGGAACTTTGCAATTGTTACACTGGAAGGGTTAGCGATTAGCTTGTTCCTTGTTAGCTGGCTTCGGTTGGTTATTAGCTGGCTCCAGTTAGCTGTATGCTAGCTCCAGTCAAGTGTTTGTTTGTTCCGGTCAGCACTTTGCTAGCTTGCTCAGCCATGTTCTATTTGTGTTAACATGAAGGTAATTTGTTAAACTATCACTATCTAGCCTACTTTATAAATGTTTTCAATGTGATTATATTATGAAAAGTTTATATTACTTAGGCTATTGTTCATGCAAACACCTAGGTAGTGTACATGCATGGATGTCCTGTATCAACCTTAACAAATTATAGTACTGAACTATGCAAGAACTGTTTTGCAACAACTGTGTGTTCTTGCACAAAAATGAGTTTATGTCCTGTGTCAACATGAACAAATGACACTACACTCTGTTAGTTAATGCATTTGTAAACCATTAATAAAGTAAGGGTTGTCTTTATTAACCGTTTGTTCATGTCTTTGTTCATCATTCGTTCTAGGTAACTTCTGCATTTGTTAATGGTTGTTCATGTACCCTTATCGGAAAGTCTTACCAATGTAGGATTATACATTTTTTTTTTTTTTAGAATGTTTGCATTTGTTGTGCAAACACTTTCTTTCAATAAAGGAAATCTCTTGCTTTTGTTAAGGTATTTAAAAGCATTTGAGAAACTTAATTACATCTTTATGACAGCATTTGACAAACTTAATGACATCTTTATGACAAGTCCAAATTGTACCACTGTACTTGAGGTCAAGGAAAATATTCATGACACACTTATAAAAGCATTTGACAGTGTTATAACACTTCATGACATCTTTATGACAAGTCCAAATTGTACCACTGTAGTTGAGGTCAAGAAAAATATTCATGACACTGTTATGAAAGCATTTGACAGTGTTATAACACTTCATGACATCTTTATGACAAGTCCAAATTGTACCACTGTAGTTGAGGTCAAAGAAAATATTCATGACACCATTATAATGGTCTCATGACAGCCAATGTCAAAACCAACCACATATGACAGTTGTATTTAATGTTAACACATAAAGCTAAATAGTTTCTTCAAGTTTGATAATCAGGCCTGCTGTGACATGTTTATGACAGGTTATGTTTTTGACTAAATGCACCACAGCATGGTTTGGCGGTTGCTCCGTAGCCGACCGGAAGGCCCTGCAACGGGTGGTGGAAACCGCCCAGCACATCACTGCTACCCAGCTCCCGGCCATCGTAGACCTCCAGCGCAGGGGGTGTCTGCACAGGGTGCACGGCCTCATCAGGGAACCTTCACATCCATGCCACAAACTGTTTGCCCTCCTTCCATCAGGCAGGCGGTACAGGTCTCTTAGTTCCCACACTAGCAGGCTCAGGAACACTTTCTTTCCATCTGCTGTAGCCCTGCTGAACTCTGTGACCCATCACTAACCATACCCACCCTTTGTACTACTGGACTCTGACACTGCCTTGCAAAGTCTGAAGTTTTTAGTTGTTACCTTGGGAAACTCATTGCTGCTATTCCTGCATTTCAGTTGCACATGCTACTCTACTCCTTCAATTTCATTGTACAGTACTTTTTCCAATTACAATAAAGTTGAATCTAATCTAATGTTGTCGTGGTTAATGTCAAGTTGTCATAACAAAGACATTGACAGGATATTTTGTCTTACTTAATGTCAGGTTGTCATAACAAAGACATTGACAGGTTATATTGACTCAGTTAATGTCAAGTTGTCATAACAAAGACATCACAATGTCAACCTTGCATAAAAAATGACAGAATTGACCGAATGACACCTAATGACAACATTCATAAATGTTCATAACGATTCCTTCATGTGTCATGTCATGGTTATTACAGTATCATGACAATGTCATGTCACTCTTATGCACACCCCTTCAAATAAAGTGTTACCATTGTGTTTGAGTCTTAAAAATTCTTAAAATAATTTGTTCATTGTTTTGTGCTACAACTTTCATGATCCGTCATAATCAATTTCACTTTGAAAACATTTGAAATGTATTTCATGATTAATATGCACTATGCTGGATCCTGTCCCACATTGACCAGATTTCGGGGTCAAACCAATTTCTGTTGTGGTCATTTCAGAAGATGAATGGACATGGAAATAAAATGGTGGAGAAATTCTGGCCCTTATTGCCATATTTACATTGAGGTCTTTATGCATTGTCCGTTCCACTGTCTGGATCCTGGGTTTGACCGCAGTAGAATTAACTGTACTCCCACAAAATTGACTGAGCAACTGATTTACCTTTTTAAGAGCTATTTACCTTTTTATTGGTTTTGCTCACTATTGTGTCATGACAAAAAAAATCTACATTTTCCAGCAATGCAAACATTCAATGAACCTCAACCAATTCACAACTGACAATAAGACATTCATGGTATGGTACAAAACCCAAGATATGCATTCGTGTTTTTATGTCTTTGCAGTTGAATAACCATTGGAAAGGTCAAAAGGAGCAGCAAAATAGTGTTAAAATAAGACTCTCACAGTTCACTGACATAGTTTGTTGGGAAGAAACTTGGCATTTACTCTTTCTCAGCTGGTACGTTTTTTTTGGTTGTTGTTGCAGGAATAGTTTCACATGAACACTTGTTAAAAAGTCATTATATTCCTCAGTGTGAATATGCAGAAACTAATAGACACCAGACACCATCCATTCCTACCCATCAGTCCTTATCTCTTATTTACAATTACATAATTTACCATACAATCTTATCCGGAGTGACTAGCCTCGAGGGCATACATTCTCATAAATGGCCCCTCACAGGAAACAAACCCACCACCCTGGCATTGTGATACATACTCTAACTGAGCTACATGGGACCCAATATCACCCACATTTAAGAGGACACATACTGGTGTTTCCCCCGCTCCATGCACATATGCGACTCTCCACCCTAGACCAGGGTTCAAAACCCTTCATTATTCTGTCTCTTGCTGTCTGTTGATAAAATAATGAAAATCACTCTAAGGAAGTCCACCCACCATCACCTTCATGTGTGTATAAGGAGCTAGCATACATTCGGTCTGGAAACAAGAACAAGGTTGAGTGGAAGGTTTAGGGAATCAAGTGCCAACTGCGAGAGATTCCAATTTAGCATATGTATTTGTCCACCCAGGGATTTCAAACTGGAAAAAAACATTTGGTAAGTCATCCTTCTCTACCAACCTCCAGACTCGCGCAATGCAGTCCCCACCCCCTCATCGCAGGAAGGAATCATTTTGAAAGGGTAGATGTGCTTTGATGTTGTCAATGGAGAAGTAACACGCCCTTCCTTGTTTCTAATCCGCCCTTTCTTTTTTCCGGTATCTAATGCAGATAACCCAGAGGACCACGACGACTACTGTGCAATCGACAGCCACCTAATATTCCATAGCACTGCATCCAAGTTTGACCGGACTGATCCCAAACCTCCAATATCCACGGATCAGCCTGCCTTTTCCAGTATTTATGCAGCCCTAACGGCTATATATTAACAATATCAAACTGTGATTAATGACTCTTGCTCAAGAAACATTCGCAACCACTCCGAGCCCCTACTCCATTTGTATCCCTGCCGATGAGAGGAACAGAGCTCATTTAATGAGCAGCGGGTGGTGGAGGCAACAAGAGAGATAATCAAGATGAAACCAATTTGCACATGTCAATGGTGGTAATGTGGCAATAACAAGAACTAACTAGACGTAGATGAAGAGACTGGAGATGGAAAATCATCCAGGGAGTTACCGGGGCTTAGTTTGCATGACTTTTTTTCTGTTCCCAAAGTATTTTCAAGATGCCAATTAAGACCACCATGCGTTGTGATACAGGTCGACATCAGTCATATTTAAGGAGACTGTCTAAGGACATACTCGGGGGTAGGGGGACCGGGGGAAGGCGAGACGAATGTTAAAGTGACTAATTGACTGACCCATTCTGATCAGCGAAGTTAATTTGCAAAATAATTAGAGGAAACAAATGAAAAGGGAGGGAAAATTAAAAAAAGGCAGCACAATGTTCATTTTGTAATGGCAGCTGTTGAGATGGACTCAGTTCCCAAATCCGTTTTGACAGGGATTTTTTCCACGCCTCTCCAAGGGCCCTTGCATATATATGCAGCACTCTGCTACCTGTGCTCTCATGCTTCAGTAACACAGTTAATGGAAGCCTTAGCCTCACCAATGAGAACTGAAGTTGGAGGATAGTCCAGGAATGCTGATGTGAACAGGGACTTAGTCACTCTTGAAATCGGCCACTACCTTCCAATCGATTTCTATGACTTTGGTAAACAAAAATGGACACTAATCAAAAGTTTTTTTGTTTTGTTTTTGTCATGTTGCAATGGCTTTAGTGTGTTAAGTTACGTTAATGATTTATTGATTTTGGGGGGGGGTTGTTTACTGAAGCCACTGGTGATTAAAGTGACTTGTGATGGCAAATCAACCTCAATTGCCTTCTTCAGCTGATAAAACTGCTGAGAAACCATTTGCGATGAAACAGGCCTTCTGTCCACTCAGACAGTTTGTAACACTACACTAGCCACTTTCACAAGCTTTCTTTGCACCACTTTGTTTGAAGTTAGTTACACATTCTACCTTGTTAAAAGTCATCCTAAGAGATTTTAAAGTGCATAAAGACGGTCCTTAAAACTAAATGGCCTTACATGTATGGGTGGAGGGGGTGAAGGAGTGTTAGGAGTGATGGAGTGAGAAAAAGAAAAGTGAGAGAAAGAGAGAGGAGGTGATAGGATTTGCCAGCTGCAAGCTATGGAGTGGTACCCAGTTCGACCGATCTCTGATGGCCAAGTCGTTCGGGCTAAGAATCTCACCTCAAATGAGCTCCCTGGAGAGGAGTCAGCTGAGCCCCTCCACACACACACACAGACACACACACACACACACACTTTGTCAGCCCTGGGAGAAGAGCCTCACACTACTCGCTTCATCTGCGGAACTTTCTGGACTGTAAGCTCATACAGTATAGTACTTATCAGAGAGACAGAGAAAGTGAGACAGAGCGAGACAGACAGAGACAGAGATAATAAGGCCGCATTTTAACAGGCAGCCCCATTCAGATGTTTTTCCCCCACTAATTGCTTTCGACCATCCTCATCAGCGCTGATTGGTCAAAGGACTAATTAGTGAGAAAAATGTTCAGAATGGGGAGTTTAGAGACTTAAGCTGAGTTTACACAGATAACCCAATTCGGTATTTTGAATCACAAATTAGTCTTTTGACCAACCACCTCAGCTCTGAAAAATGTAAAACAGTGGGATTGGTCAAAATATGCATTATTGGGCTGCTTGTATACGAGCGATTGTGACCAAGTAAGTTGCAAATTTGAACAATATGTCAACCATTGTCAAACATTGGTTGATTGGGAAGGGCAAAATGATTATCCAACAGCACTATGACATATGACCCCCACTGCAATCCAATTGCTAGTCTGAATGGCAAGGTGCACAATTCTGGCAGAGAGCAAACACCCATATTGACAGAGGTGAAGAGAAAACAGAAAGTCCAAGACAAAGAAAAGAAGCTAGGACTGGGGGAAAATATCTGGAAGATAGAGGTGAGGGGAAGGGATGCTTGGAATGTTGAAAACCTTTTGGGCTGTAGGACGCGGTTGGGGGCTTCCCAAGGTCCATCGATTCCAGAGGCTCGGCTGAATGTTGGATTGATGGACAGGCATCTCAGCCGTACATATACCCTTGGCTAAGATATTAAACAGGCTTGCCCTGATGAGGCTATCAGCGGTCTCGACTTGGAAATGCTAAAAACTGTTTTGAAGAAAATGTATCAGAGACAGATATATGAGATATTCAAAGAGGCACATAAAGACCATGTGAGTGTGTGTTGAAAAGAAAAGTAGAAAAGAGTGAGAATTTATTAATGGCGAAAAACATCAACAAAACAATCTATATTACAAGATAACATGAATACACTTGCAACATTTGACTTTACAGAGTAAGACACAACTAGTACATTTGATTTCCTTTAGCAAGAGAAACTTAAAAGAACAATTTAAAACCATCGGCTCTTCTGTTGAATATCCCTGGTCAACACTGCATGGTCCATTCCATTTAAATTCCAACCAAACACCAATGAAAAAAAAATTAGACATACAGTAGTGCTCATCAGTTTGCAGACCCTGGCAGAAATAGTGACATTTTGGCATTGATTTTGAAAATATGACTGATCATGCAAAAAAACTGTCTTTTATTTTAAGGATAGTGATCATATGAAGCCATTTATTATCACATAGTTGTTTGGCTCCTTTTTAAATCATAATGACAACAGAAATCACCCAAATGGCCCTGATCAAAAGTTTATACCAAGCCAAGGTCAGGTAAACCAAGAAAGAACTCAGCCAAAACTGCCAGAAGAATTGTTCGGGATACAAAGAAAAACCCACAGGTAACCTCAGGAGTAATACAGGCTGCTCTGGAAAAAGACGGTGTGTTTGTTTCAAGGAGCACAATACGACAATACTTGAACAAAAATGACTGCACGGTCGAGTTGCCAGAAAGAAGACTTTACTGTGCCAATGCCATAAAAAAGCCTGGTTACAATATGCCCGACAACACCTTGACACGCCTCACAGCTTCTGGCACACTGTAATTTGGAGTGACGAGACCAAAATAGAGCTTTATGGTCGCAACTATAAGCGCTATGTTTGAAGAGGGATCAACAAGGCCTATAGTGAACAGAATACCATCCCCACTGTGAAGCATGGTGGTGGCTCACTGATGTTTTGGGGGTGTCTGAGCTCTAAAGGCACGGGGAATCTTGTGAAAATTGATGGCAAGATGAATGCAGCATGTTATCAGTAAGTACTGGCAAACAATTTGCATTCTTCTGCACGAAAGCTGCACATGGGAAACACTTGGACTTTCCTGCACGACAATGACCCTAAGCACAAGGCCAGTTTGACCCTCCAGTGGTTAGAGCAGAAAAAGGTGAAGGTTCTGGAGTAGCTTCTGGAGTAGCCATCACAGTCATCACAGTCTTCTGACCTATCATCGTGCCATTCTGGGGAGATCTCAAACATGCGGTTCATGCAAGACGACCAAAACTTTGCATGACCTGGAGGCATTTTGCCAAGACGTATGGGCAGCTTTACCACCTGCAAGAATTCAGGGCCTCATAGACAACTATTACAAAAGACTGCACGCTGTCATTGATGCTAAAGGGGGCAATACACAGTATTAAGAACTAAGGGTATGCAGACTTTTGAAGAGGGGTCATTTATTTTTTTATCTTTGTTGCCATGTTTTGTTTGATTGTGCCATTCTGTTATGACCTACAGTTGAATGTGAATACCAAAAGAAATAAAATACGTGTTTTGCCTGCTCACTCATGTTTTCTTTACAAATGGTACAGATATTACCAATTCTCCGAGGGTGTGCAAACGTTTGAGCACAACTGTATATAAATAATACTGTATACGTACATACATATTATACAGTATATAATTACAGTATAAATCCTGAATGCTGATAGCTGTGGTATATGAGGCTGTATACTATGGGTATGAAATCACATAGAAATTACATAGTTTTTTCTGTTCTAATTGCATTGGAAAATGGTTCATAATAGCAATGAGTCTTCTTAGGGGTTTGTGGTATATTGCCAATATATCCCCACTAAGCACTGTGTCCAGGCCTAAGAATAACTTTTAGCCATGGTATATTGCCCACCCCTCTACAATATTATATTTAAACAATGGGGCAACTACAGTACCAGTCAAAAGTTTGAACATACTTACAAATTCACTTGAGTGGGTAAGTGGGTCCATATTTTTGACTTGTACTGTATGTGCCCCATAAACACTTCCTGACTAGAACTGAAATGGAATTGTTCCCAACCCTTCTTATCACCAATGACTTTCTCATTTGCCCGTCGGTGAAAACCATGTCCCCCAGCAAACTTTTGGTTCCATAGCAAATATGTACCATGACAGCTTATATTTCTATACATTTGGTCCTCTTCAGCCATGCACAGGAATATAATGTGGTTTTGAATGGCGTTCTTGAGAATACCATTGTGATTGTGATCTCTGGCACACAAGTCTCTTTGGGGCTTTTATTTATATGCGCCCCGCTTTGCTGCATCTGGACTAGTGAAGGCTTCAGACCGCTCGGCGGTACGTGTGCATACGCAACTGTCTTTCTCTGTTGGTGTTTCTGCACCATTAATCACACAAACACTAGTCATTATAATGCCATTGTGTTCCACGGAAGGGGCCTTACCTGACTCAGGGTCTTAATTCAGTTTGAAGAAAAAAAAAGGCCTGACTCATCGCCCCTTCGGTAGTCTCTTTGTTACCGATGACAATCACACACTGCGCACACAGACTCAACTGTCCTTTGTCAGCAGTCCTTTTTGACCGTGTGTATGGTGGCCGCAACTGGAAACAGACGTAGCGTTAAAGGTGTAGCACACCCAATATAGAAAATGACATTTGTTTACGGAATGAATTCAACGTATGGACAGGGTACCGATTCAATGCCATCAACATGTTTAGGTTGTTTAGCCAGACACGGCCACTTAAAACTAACTTGTACTTGTATTTTCTCCGAAAAACAAATATGTCACCAAAATATGTAATCTTGTGTCATTTCCAAATCCAACTCTTGCTGCGTGACATTTTATATGAAAACAATGATGAGAGCTGGTTCCACCAGTCTATATAGAAATCAGTGAGGGGACAAAGCAAAAATAGGTCTGCGTGAGTGTCACCACTAGGCTTACATTTTACTGCCATGTTGCTTTTATGAAAGCTAAACTCTAACTTGGGTTTGAGCCAGGGAGTAAAAAGGCTTTTTGACAGAATTCCCAGGCGTTCAAGCCAGGGCGGTCACAACATGACTTCAAGGCTGATATGCAGCAGAAATGACTTAGTGTCTTACTGTGTCAGCTCCCGCCTCATCTACCAGCTGTCTACACCAAACACAAAAAAATCCCTAAAGCGATGTAGGAGCAACACTTCACATTTCGGTGTCTTTGTTTTATTTCTGCAAACACAAGCAATTCAATCAAGTAAAAGCAGAACAAGAAAAGGGTCAGCCTCCCGGTCATGGTGGTCGCGTCAGCATTGAAAACGAACCACAGGCAGCAAACGGGTGTGTATGTGTGTGACAGTGTGTGTGTGAGTGGAGGAAGGCAAAAAAAAAGAAAACAATCCCCTGGTTCGTCATCATTAAAAAGCATCGGCGGCGTCTTCGCAGCCTAGTTATGCAAAAGCCAGAAACAGAACTATGCAGAGTGAGGTAGAAAACAAAAGTTAGACAGTGGGAAGAAGATGGGCAGGTGGCGTCGGGTGAGAGGGAGGGAACGGAGAAGGGGGATACAGCTTGGTTTTAATGGTCTCCTTGTTTTTCCACAGAGTCCCAACCTTTGTCACAAAAGGCACCCTGTTCCCTATGGGATCTCGTCAACATTTGTGCTGTACATAGGGAAAAGAGCATCATTTGGGAGGCAGTCATTACTTATGAGTTTGATCTTTGGGATGTTTAGCCGGGAGTTAACAAGACCTCTCCTGGTGCCAAACAGCCAACGTTTTCTCAGTGACATTCTGATCTAACTTTAGTATGGTTTGCTGTTTGGCTGTGTGCTGTAGCTAGGTAATACATTGTGTATTACATGGCTAGGAGTTTTGAAGAGGAGGCGGTATTTATTCCATGAAACATGTTGCCATTTCAAAAAAAGGCAGGGGAGGGGTGAATAAAAAGATTGAGGTGGAATGACTTTACTTGACAGTAAAAGGTACACTCTTCTGGGCGAGATGGTAGCCTAGTGGTTAGATCATCTGACCAGTAACCAAAATAAAATAATTCAACATACAGAAAATGTAGAGTGTGGCGTTCCACCCCTGAGCAAGGCAGTTTACCGAATTTGCACTCAGTTCTTAGTGAAAAATGAAATGAGTTCTTAGCCAAACTTACCTGGTATTTTCTTTTTTAAAACAAGTCAATAAAATTAGATAGATAGATAGATAGATAGATAGATAGATAGATAGATAGATAGATATAAAGCAAATAAAGCAACAGTCATCACCGCTCAACAGTCACGTTTTAATATACAAGAAAGATACACCATGCATTTATATTCCTAGCGGTTAAATAAAAGGCCTTTTAGGATTGTTATTAATGATGAAGAGTGGTAATAGCATTATTACTAGTTTACCCAGAAAAGCAATTGCTGTTGATGCAGGCTAAATTAGTAATTGCCATTAGTAATAGCCATTGTGTTTGTTACAGCATTATAGTAGTTGCAAAAGCAATACATGCAGTCAAACTTTTAGAAAGACATTTGCTGACTGCCCTTGTGCATGCATTTCCGAAGATTACCATTTGTGACCAGACAGCTTATTTTGGGTCTTATCTTGTATTTGTTTTTCTTCACATTTGATGAATGGTAAGTTTTTGCCAACAACTGGAGGAACAATAGAAAAGTAATGCCACTTTGAAAATTGATAAACTTGTAACCCCACTTTTGAGGAAAGGCCCTTGAAAATGTTGCTTCAGTTATCACACTTCCTAGAGAGGTCTTCTTTGTTTATGCCCATTCAGCATCGTTGACAGTTAAAATACCAGGAAAAATAAATGTGGAATAAGGTCAGTGCAAGATAGCAATACCATTGTGTAAAGTACATTGTTAAAAAATCCACACAATCCCTGTGGACAGTATCAAGGTTATTTCTCAATATGGTCTGTAATAAGAGTTCTGTGTGGTACCAGGGGTGCCAAAGAACCAGGCTGGTAAACCAGTACAATGTAGTGATCCCCCGGTGATCATGAACCCTTTTACTCTAGATAAGGAATTTACTCCCCATTACACATTTCATTGATACTACAGCCCTGTTTCCAAAAAAGTTGGGACGCTGCGTAAAATGCAAATAAAAACAGAATGCAATGATTGGAAAATTATTTATCCATGAATTTAACTGACAATAGTAAAAAGACAACATACCTGTCACGATTGCAGTGGTGGAGAGGAGGAACCAGGCGCAGGCAGAATTGCATTCGATGTTGAATTTTAATTTAAACAAATACCGAGTAGAAAAAACAAACTGAACGAAAGCAAAGGGGCTGAAGTTATACAGCAAAACAACACTCACCACTGACGTGCGACATATAGAGACAATAACCGACAAGTGAGGGGAGCGGAGGAGAAACATTTAAACACATACTGATGGGAAGATTGGGACCTGGTGTGCATGATTATGGGAGACAAGACAATGAATGACTCCAGGGTGAGTTCATGGATTGACGGGAACCGGGAGTGCACGGCACGATGGCGCTGATCATCACCATACCGTGACAATACCAAATGTTGAAAGTGAGAAATGTTACTGTTTTTGGGAAAATACATGCCCATTTTGAATTTGATGCAAGCAACACATTACAAAAAGAGCTGGGACAGGGGCATGTTTACCACTGTCTTGCATCACCACTTCTTTTAACAATACTCTGTAAGCGTTTGGTAATTGAGGAGACCAGTTGCTGTAGTTTTGAAAGTTAAATGTTTTCCCATTCTTGCTTGATATAGGATTGCAGCTGCTCAACAGTTTGGGGTCTCCTTTGTCATATTTTTCGTTTCATAATGCGACAAATGTTGTCAATGGGTGACAGGTCTGGACTGCAGGCAGGCCAGTTTAGCAACTGCTGATGTAAAAAGGGCTTTATAAATAAATTTGATTGATTGATTTAGCACCTGGACCTGTTTACTATGGAGATATGCTGTTGTGATACGTGCAGAATTTGGTTTGGCACAAATTTGCTGAAATAACCCAGGCCTTCCCTGAAAAAGACGTCATCAGGATGGCAGCATATGTTGTTCCAAAACCTGTATACATAGTTCAGCATTAATGGTGCATTCACAGATGGACAAGTCACCCATGCCATGTTCACTAATGCACCCCCATACCATCACAGCTGCTGGCATTTTAACTGTGTGCTAATAACGAGTTGGATGGTCCCTATCCTCTTTAGTCCGGAGGATGCGGCGTCCATGATTCCCCTAAAAAAATTCAAATTTTGATTTGTCAGGCCACAGGACAGTTTTCACTTCATCTCAGTCCATCTAAAATGAGCTCAGGCCCAGAGAAGGCAGTTGCGGTTCTGGATCTTGTTTATATCTAGTTTCCTCGTTGCATGGTAGAGTTTTAACTTGTATTTGTGGGTGCAGTAACATACTGTGTTTACAGACAATGGTTTTCGAAAGTGTTCCTGAGCCCGTGCAGTGATTTCCACTACAGAGTCACTGTCTGAGGACTCAAAGATCACGGCGATCCAATAGTGGTTTTCGGCCTTGTCCCATGCATACAGAGATTTCTCCGGATTCTCTGTGTTTTTTATGATATCAAGTATCATAGATGATGAGATCCCGAAACGCTTTGCAATTTTATGTTGAGAAACGTTATTCTTAAATTGTTAAACTATTTGCCCACGCAGTCTTTCACAGAGTTGTGAACCCCTCCCCATCCTCACTTCTGACTGCCTCATCCTCTATGGAATGATCATTTAATACCCAATCATGTTACTGACCTGTTGCCAATGAACCTAATTAGTTGTGTGATATTCCACCAGGTTAAGACTTTTAGCATTATATATCTTTTCCAGTCTTTAGTTGCCTCTGTCCCAACTTTTTTGAAACGTGTTGCTGGCATCACATTCAAAGTGGGCATATGCTATTCAAGAAACAATAAAACATCTCAGTTTCAACATTTGATATGTTGTCTTTGTACTATTTTCTATTGAATATAGGGTTTAAATCATTTGCACATCTTTGCCTTGTGTTTTTATTTGCATTTTACGCAGCGTCCAAACTTTTTTGGAAACGGGGTTGTTTCCAAAATCTATCAACAAAAACCTTTGAAATTCATAAAACGTTCTAGTAAAACAATGTTGAAAGAGTACTTGTGTGGGTGTGTTGTCAGAAACATTTTTTGAACTCAGTAGAGTTTAGCAGTTAAACAGCAGTAAAGTTAAACAGCAGGTGGAGAAGTATTAAAATAAACTGAGGCTAGACATAATAATACATACACCATGATTTGCATTAATTTGACTTTATAATGAATAGCATGGTGATGTGAAAAAAGAAAATATTTTAACCAAACTAAATGGTCAAAATGTGATTATCATATGCAGACGGTTCGGGTTGCATAATTGAACGGCCAGAGAGATAAGACCAAGCAAGAAAAAATTGTGATGATATTTTGCCCTTTTTTAAACTAATGTTTTTTATATATACTCATCAGGAATATTTAGGTTGTATTTTACAGGAAAATGGGGAAAGATATAGGAGAGAGTTACTGCTGAAAGAGCAGTGGGCCGGATTTAAACCCATGCCGCAACAGTACATGTGCACTGGAGGCAGCTGGTTACTGTTGGACCCTCCTAGGTCACTGAAAACCAATGTTTGAATAAATCATAAAACTCAATGCCATCTTCAGTCTGAATTCGGGATACAGGGGTTATAAGTTCAGCAACTTTAAGCTGCAACCACTATTGACATCTCAACCTCCCCAGACACAAGGAGCAGATGCCACCTAAGGAAAAAAGTTCAACCCAACTTGCTCCTGCCCAGCTTAAACAGAAAAGCGGAATAATTTGCTCAACTGAGGTACTTAAAAATCCCAAAACATTTCCCACCCCAGGACATTTCAACTGACTCATTTTCTATGTTGATTTGAAATGCTTATTGATGGGACAAATTGGCATACACATTTACGCCATTCGCCTTTAGAAGTAACAAAGGGTGGGAGGCCTCGCAGAAGAGTGTCCATCTCATCTTCATGTCAATCAAACATGTCAAGAATGTATAGTACAGTCAACTACACAGGTTAATAAAACAGCAGTAAGATCACCACACAGATGTCCCATATACAGCTCTGGAAAAAATTAGGAGACCACTGCACCTTTTTCTTTCCTTTCCAAAAAAGTCGAAAAGTTTTGAGTGAGGAACAGAAACATTCAATTTGCAGTGGTCTCTTAATTTTAACCCTTCTTTTCCTCACTCAAAACCTTCCTTATCAACTTTTTTGGAAAAGGAAAGAAAAAGGTGCAGTGTTCTCTTCGTTTTTTCAGGAGCTGTATTTACAGTGTGTTAAACTCGGGTACCCAACAGACTCGGCAGCATGTGGGGTGGGGGGGCATTAGGGGGCAATGCCACCCCAGCAAGAATGCTTTGCCCCCGAAAACATTGTTTGGGTAAGATGCTTCCCAATACTGTACTTAATACTGTTGAGAATGCAGCCTTCATCTGCAAATGTGACCGAAGACGTGCTTTATTAATTGATGTGATCACTAAGCTATAAATGTGTAACAACTGCAGTTACTTAAAGCTTTCAAATTTGATTGACAGCTGTGTATTTTGCTATTATATAGCTTTAGTAAGCCATGCAATCAAAAATGATTTGCTTTCCCTCCCTTGTGCTGAAGTTACTATTCTATACTAGCAAGTAGGATTAACGTGCACGTCTATGGAAATCAAAAGCCCGTCCAACACGTTTGTTATACCGCCAGGCCTGGTACCCAATTACAATGGAAATGCAGAAAATGCAATACTGGAGATTGACAGGCCTTCGCTTCAGTCTAGAGGTTGGAAACAAGCCACGTTGAATTATTATGTGTGCTGCAAACATGCAGTAAGTCAGTTTGAAAATGAGTGGGGGCATAATAAGCAAGACATTTAAAGGTTATTGAAATATCCCAACATAAATTTGCTCTAATGATGTTGTTTTGTGCTTGATTTAGATCAGTTGTTCAGACATAGGAATGCATTGTTGTTAGCACATCTACTTTAGATTGCATGCCCTCCAGAGACTAATTCCAAATCAAATAGATACCAAACAGAATTAAAGGGGGAATAAGCAGTTGAAACAATTACAATGCACACCTCCCTAGCTCTGTTGTGGTAAAAAGCTGAAGGATGGGTCCGGAGACAATGACACCCACCTTAATTATGTCATATACAGTGGATATAAAAAGTCTACACACCCCTGTTAAAATGCCAGGTTCTTGTGATGTAAAAGAATGAGACAAAGATAAATCATGTCAGAACTTTTTCCACCTTTAATGTGACCTATAACGTGAACAATTCAATTGAGAAACAAACTGAAATCTTTGAGGGGGAAAAATAAAAAATAAAAAAACTGACAATAACCTGGTTGCATAAGTGTGCACACCCTTAAACTAATACTTTGTTGAAGCACCTTTTGATTTTTGGGTAGCACTCAGTCTTTTTGGGTAGGAGTCTATTAGCATGGCACATCTTGACGTGGCAATATTTGCCCACTCTTCTTTGCAAAAGCGCTCCAAATCTGTCAGTTGTGAGGACATCTCCTGTGCACAGCCCTCTTCAGATCACCCCACAGATGTTCAATTGGATTCAGGTCTGGGCTCTGGCTGGGCCTTTCCAAAATGTTAATCTTCTTCTGGTGAAGCCATGCTTTTGTGGATTTAGATGTGTGCTTTGGGTCCTTGTCGTGCTGAAAGGTAAACCTCCTCTTCATCTTCAGCTTTCTAACGGACGCCTGAAGGTTTTGTGCCAAAATTGCCTGGTATTTGGACTGTTCATAATTCCCTCCACCCTGACTAAGGCCTCGGTTCCAGCTGAAGAAAAACAGCCCTAAAGCATGATGCTGCCACCACCATGCTTCACTGTGGGTATGGTGTTCTTTGGGTGATGTGCATAGCTGTTTTTGCGCCAAACATACCTTTTGGAATTATGTCCAAAAAGTTCAACCTTGGTTTTATCAGACCATAACACATTTTCCCACATGATTTTGGGGGACTTGATGTTTGTTTTTGCAAACTTCAGCCGGGCTTGGATGTTTTTCTTTGTAAGAAAAGGCTTCCGTCTTGCCACCCTACCCCATAGCCCATTCATATGAAGAATACGGGGGATTGTTGTCACATGTAGCACACAGCCAGTACTTGCCAGAAATTCCTGCAGTTCCTTTAATGTCGCTCTAGGCCTCTTGGAAGCCTCCCTGACCAGTTTTCTTCTTGTGTTTTCATCAATTTTGGAGGGACGTCCAATTCTTGTTAATGTCTCTCTTGTGCCATATTTTCTCCACTTGATGATGACTGTCTTCACTGTGTTCCATGGTATATCTAATGCTTTGGAAATCCTTTTGTACCCTTCTCCTGACTGATATCTTTCAACAATGAGATCCCTCTGATGCTTTGGAAGCTCTCTGCGGACCATGGCTTTTGCTCTGAGATGCAACTAAGAAAATGTCAGGAAA
>JACXGI010013743.1:0-14975 GCA_016801175.1 Esox masquinongy | reverse complement strand
TTTGCTTGAGTGTGAGGTAGCAGAAGCAGGTGGAGCAGTTTCAGAGTTTGTAATTGGACTGCAAGGCCTCTGGTTATTATGTGCAGTTTGGCAAACAGTTGTGTGGATTTAAGGTCTCTCCAAATGTTGTGTGGATTTAAGGTCTATCCAAATGTTGTGTGGATTTAAGGTCTATCCAAAAGTTATGTGGATTTAATGTCTTTCTAATTTTTGTGTGGATTTAATGTCTTTCTAATTGTTGTGTGGATTCAGGGTCTTTCATTTGTAGGAGGCCCCTCCCGAAGAGACACTATTTTCAGTATTAAAATGAAATGCATGCATGCTACCTATTTATCAAAATATTTCTTTAATACATATAAATACATATATTCATATAGATAGGAAAAGTCTACTGAAAAATTCAAGCAAAACCTACAGTCTCAATTATATCTGAAGTTGTTGCATATACCATGTACCAAATAAAAAATATCTATTTTCTAAATCATACAATACAGTTAACAAAAGACCTCTATGACAGTGTTAAAAGACTTCAGACGTACACTAACATCTAATGCTAATTTCACTGCTTATGGAAGATTTGAACAGTGTCAAACTGTTACATTTTTAGGTTTTGTGTTTGCATTCATGCTGAATAATAGCGTTTGATTGCTTGTGTGTGTGTGTGAGCGTGAGTCGTATCATGTTTAAGTTGTTGCGGAATCCGTCTCGTGAGCAGTGACTCATCAGCACAAGCAAGTCTGTTCTGATTCTGACAGGGCTTGTGTGTGTGTGTGTGTGTGTGTGTGCGTGCGTGTGTGCCCAGCCTCCGTCTGCGCACACTGCATGGCCCTGCGAAACAATGCTCTTTCGGAGAAGTCCAGATTGGGGCGGCAGCTGCTTTGTTTGGGGACGGCAAGCCAGACACACTTCAGCCCCCAACCTCCTCACACACACACACACTCTCACTTTCTTTGTGTCCCTTTTGTTGTTGGAGGACTACAGCTCTCTTGTGGCATTCATGGGAAACCACAGTGGGTTAGCAGCTTGGATACTGAGATCCAGGTCACCAAGGGGCTCCTGTTTTCCCTGCTTGCACATGCTTGCAGACCCACACACACACATCCAGACACACTCAATGCTCTGGCTAGGCGTTGCTGACGCATGCAAGAGCTTACAAAGCCTGGAGTTCAGGGACCAGTTAGAGTTAACTGTCTGGCACAGTTGTAGATCTACGGATATACGCATTCGGATTGTACAGTAGACGTTGACAGGTGGAAGTTTAAGTGGAGGCCATTAGATGTTGCATGCTGTCCATTCAGAAATATGAACTATCTAAAAGTATATCACTGTCTATGTGAAAGCAACGCTTTGTTGCTTCTTGTGTAGTTTGCATAAAGTCTGTAAGGGCCTTAAAGCAGGGCCCCCGGGGCCCCCGGACTACTGTGTCGCTGTGCTCTGATGATGATGTGACACATGGCCCTTTTAAAGGGGTCACTGAGCAATTAGGAGGCTGGGCCATTAGAACAGGTCTCTCTTTGTTTAGGCCAATCACAGACTCCGGCTCTTTGTTGAGGCGAATCACAGACTCCGGCTCTTTGTTCAGGCCAATCACAGACTCCGGCTGGGCATGCACGTGACACATACTCCCTATTTAAGAAAACAGTAAGGTGGTGAGTGTAATAAAAGTTTCCTCTAGGCATTATGCAGGTAGATGCAGTGCAGATTCTCACTGGTAACCCAAATGCAGACGACCGCAAACAGAAATTAACGGGTGAAATTGGGGGAGTGAACATTTACAAAGATACCAAATTGAACAATTCCTGCGGTTTCTAGGTAATGCAAGAATGGCAAACATGGCATTCATCTATGTTATTGCAGATTAACATTATTGTAAACTACTGGAGTTCCACGTCTACTACTTATCCTTTTATCTTTTTGTGCAGTTTAGTCATTAATGTCAACCAAGTCAGTGGTGCATACTCTGATATTTGATTTAATGGAATTAATATCCTGAGTAAAGTAAATTATTAGACAGAAGTTCAATCTTTCCACAGCTTTTACAGAACTTTGTAATCATTGATCCCAGGCTAAATATAATTAGGTAGTGTGAGGTCATACTAGACTGAGGACATTGTGGCTATTGCAATATAAGTGATATGATCTGTTGCTGACATTACTTTATTCCATTATGTGTTTCATCCTCATTATTATTTGAGCAAATTAAATTAGACGGGTTTAAATGGAGTAAGCAAACATTCGCACTGTATGATTATCGATTTCATTGCAGAGGATAACAGTAGATATTATACTGTAAATGTACTGTGCTTGAGTTCACACATATACATAACCATGACTGGGTGATCAATATCCCAAGCAGTCAAATGCACTTGTTAATGACCTGATGTGTCTGGGGTGCATTTTATTCCCTTTCAACAATCCCATGTAAGTCCCAATGCAAAAATAAGCCTCACTTTTTTATTTTCAGAGTTGTTGAACAAAATGAAAATCAAAAACAGACCCAGTTTTTCATCAGAAATTATTATTAAACAAAAAAGCAAAAGTAAAGTAAGATTATCATTTTTATATGAATATACTTGCAATAAGACACTTTCCCAAAACTATTATTTTTTCAGTTCATCATGGTTTTGCAACTATGCTACAGACATGATGAAACTGGTTTTATGAGCACATAATACATCCAAGAAAAATAACGTATTAAAAGAACAATTTAATAAACATACCACTGAGCTGTAAAACATAGTGTTGCTATTGAAACCTCTTAACTCTAAAATTACCAGAAATCCCCTATAATACAAAAGTTTGAACATGCATGGATTATTACAAACTGTTGCGTTAAAAGTGGACAGCTGATTAAAAAAACAACCCTATTCAACGCAGTTTACTATCTTATTAGCATGTGAGTGTGAACACACCCACCGCCCCTCCACCTGTTTGGTTCTGCGTTACCTCACCATGGGGTATACCTTCCTCATTGCTCATTGTCTGGGGAATGCTATTGATAACATTACGGTGTTGATATGGTTATTAGTAGCATGGTATACACGATCATGTGATAGCAGTGAGTTGGTCCAGAGGACCAGAACCCAGTGTCAAGACCTGTAAAACAAAAATATTGTTGTTCATGTTCCAATAAATGGTTAAACTAATTTGTGGCATTTTCTGGATGAATTAAGTTCATGTTAAAACATTTTATGATGATATTAGTGAAACAAATTTATGCCTAAGACCTAATTATTCAATGAATACCGAAATTAGTGTTTACTGTGATTTACTGGTACAGAGAAATATAGGCAAGTTTAAAAAGTGTGACAACCATCCCTGGTCTCCCCTATGTTAAAACAATTTACTGGGTTGCTTTTTTCCGTAAAAAATTTAACTGGAAAAAAGTGGCCTTGTTTATGACTTGGTTGGAGCGCTACTTTATGCGGCGGTTTGCTTAGATTAAAACATAATGTAGTCATGATTGTGGGCTGGTTAGATATTATGGGAATTTGAGTAGAACAGCGTTATTGAAAAAAGTGCTATAGGTGAAATATCATTATACTGGCAATTGTTTACAGCACTGGCAATTTGAGAATGTGAGTATTTTTATAGGAGAGATATTAGTTAAATAGCTCTTCCGGACAATTTTTTTTGTTTACAAAGTAATACAATCTAGGAAGAGGATGAGCGAGAATAGAACAGATATTAGTTAAATAGCTATACACGCTCTTCCGGACACATTTTTTTGTTTACCAAGTAATACAATCTATATATCACATGTAATGAAATATGTTTACATTTTTTATCCAGCAGGAGTGTCTAGAGAAGAGATAGAGAAATAGACAGGCAGTTGGCACAGAGGGTATAGCGTATGTTTTTGACTTGTCCATAGATAAATCCCAAAAGTACAATCTCTTGTAATATAGCTTGCTGTTATAATGAACATTTGAGTGTTAATCTTGGGAGGGTTTTGTAAGTGATATTAGTGAGCAAAAAGCAGAAGCTGTTGTTCTCTCTGCTTTAAACATTGAAATCTTAAAGGCCACAAATCATTACAGATAATGTTTTGTCAAGAGATCACAAATTCAACTTACATACTTTCAAACTGATTACACTTTTCAGTTTTTGCTCTCTAAAGAAAATGCATAGATATAAATTATGAACTCATCGGACTGAGGCAAGCTGATATTTTGGGTTCTATTTGGGTGCGAAAGCAAAACTAAGGTGTTTGTAAGTGATGTTACTCTAGAATCAATTGAAAAATGGATAATTCAAAAATGGATAATTCAAGTATATAGCAACAGCAGATAGCCCTTTTGAGGAAATCCCCTCTGCAGCATGGTTTTGGAGTAGCGGCCAAGGTCCAGGACAAAACTAATTTCAGAGACATTACGATAGCACACTGGCTGACGGATCTAAAGTAGCTCAAAAAGAGAATGGGAGTGAAATGACAAATGTTTTACAGTTCACCCCGGTCTCTTCCACAGGCTTCCGCCCCAGGACTCGTCCCAAGGACGGCTCGTCGGCGGCAGTGATAGTCAGGGACACCCGGGGTCGTGAAGGGTCAGAGGCTGGATGTATGAGAAGGATTCATGGGCCTGAAGAACCATCTGGAGGATGGAACGGGACACATCCTTAACCTGGGGCTGGATCTGGACTACCTCCACGTGGAAGGGACCGACCACCAGGCCAGCCTGACGGCCACAGACAGACCCCACGCGGGAGCCTTGCACAGGGGGGAGCTGGAGACGGGAGGCACCCGGAGCAGTGTCAGCAGTAGCTGCGGTAGTAGTATTTGCAGTAACTCCTCCGAAGAAAGCGCCGCGTCAGACAGCGAGGATGAGCGTGGGGTTCAGCATGGATCTGGTCCTGACATCCATGCCCTGCACCCTCATCCGTGTCAACCTGCTGGGCCGGGCCCTTTGCAGAGCCCCCCCACTAGGGCCCCAAAACCCCTGACAGACCCTATCAGAGAGTACCGCTACAAAATGGAGTTTGCCCTAAAGCTGGGCTACTCCGAGGATCTGGTTTTGCTGGTGTTGAGGAAGCTCGGGCCTGAAGCCCTCATCAACGACGTACTGGGTGAACTGGTCAAACTGGGCGCCAAGACAGAGACAGAGAATGCTGGGGGTTCTGCCGCCTACCAGTCGCTCTCCTCCATATCCTCATCCTCAGCTCGCTCATCCTCTTCCTCCTCTCTGGATTCCTGCAGGCAGGACTTCTCCGCTCAGCTCCTATTGGATGACAAAGAGAACCTGAGGCCTGTAGTGGTGGATGGGAGTAACGTTGCCATGAGGCAAGTCAACTGTCTCTGAATTCAGACACGAAACCAACCTATGGTACTATAAAAAAAACACGTCTTGACAATGATTTTGTGTGTTGCTCAACAGTCATGGAAATAAGGAAGTCTTCTCCTGTCATGGCATCCAACTAGCTGTTGATTGGTTCCTGGAGCGTGGCCACAGTGATGTTACTGTGTTTGTGCCCGCCTGGAGAAAGGAACAGTCCCGACCAGACGCCCTCATCACAGGTAAACCAGCACTTCCACCCAAATTTTTCACAACCCCCTCCAAATCCCCTTCATATTTTATTAAAACCCAAACTCAACCCTATTATAAATCACCTCTTCATACGAACGTCAGTCTTACATTGACTGTCAATAACTGAGAATGCTCAAATATAAGGTTAATAACCCATAACTAACCAATTTACTAAACTGAGATGTTAAAAAGTATTATTAATTTTAATATAATAGAAATAAATATATGTGTTTAATGTCAACTTTATTTGAGTGTTATTAGCATTAATGAATTTTAAATACACTTCAAATTATTTAAATTTGGATAATACAAAAAAGTGTAAAAGTACATATAGCCTCTGCTCAGATAATTTCAAATGTGCTTAACACATTAACCTAAATGCTAATAAAATATATCTGACAATAAAACCCTTAATTGCATTAAAATACATTTTATGTACGTATAATTTTATAAGTATTTTTTGTTCATTTGGGATGTAATATCTAAAGTCATAATTCTGCTCACAATTTAGACACTGTAATTAGACACATTTTCACATACTAAACCAGGGCTGCCCAACCCTGTTCCTGGAGATCTACTGTCCTGTAGGTTTTCTCTTCAACCCCATTTGTGATTAATTTGATTAAGCTTTTCATCCAGCTAATTATTAGAATCAGGTGTGCTAAATTAAAGTGGGAGAGAAAACCTAGTAGATCTCCAGGAACAAGGTTGGGCAGTCCTGTACTAAAGGATCTGGTTTTAATGCCAAACCCTGGTTTTATGTTACTTGAGAATTAAATGTTTTATAAGATCACATCTCACCAAATCAGATGCCCTCCGGAATTTATGAAGTAAATCCAACAGT
Source organism: Esox masquinongy (assembly GCA_016801175.1). NCBI lineage: Eukaryota > Metazoa > Chordata > Actinopteri > Esociformes > Esocidae > Esox > Esox masquinongy. The sequence goes on along the minus strand of JACXGI010013743.1, from coordinate 8,609 downwards.
ACGGAAAGTCCAGAACGGAGCTGACGCTTGTAAGCCACCACCCTAACTAACGTAACATAGGAAAGATTCAAGAGGATGGGCCGAGACAAGAGAACTGCTTGTATCTGCTTGTAGTCGGTAAAACAAAATAACTAAATGTAAAACAAACAAAATAGTACCAACCCATTATATACAGAGAGCGAGAGAATCCATCGCTCTCTTATTTAGACATTATTGTGTCATGTTTCTGGGATGAATCCAGACAAATACACTGCAGGTGCTGTACAGCATGTACAGCTTGTAATTTATACCTCTCTCTCCCTCTTTAATGTGTTGGTTTCCTCTAGACCAGGACATATTGCGGCGTCTGGAGAAAGACAAAATCCTGGTGTTCACTCCGTCTCGTCGGGTTCAGGGCCGCAGAGTGGTATGTTATGATGACCGCTTCATAGTCAAACTGGCCTATGAGTCAGACGGCATCATCGTATCTAATGACAACTATCGTGACCTGGCCAACGAGAAGCCGGAGTGGAAGAAGTTCATAGATGAGCGGCTACTAATGTACTCATTCGTCAATGACAAGTAAGGAAGTTCCACCAACGGGCCACCTACTAACGGTGTCTGGATTTGTCTTCCCAGGGGGGGTTCATTTGCGGATGTTGAGTAGTTAGCTGATTATTGGTCTGGTGGTATGTGGTTGTGTCCAGGTTCATGCCTCCTGATGACCCTCTGGGTCGCCATGGTCCCAGTCTAGAGAACTTCCTGAGGAAAAGACCAGTGATCCCGGAGCACAAGAAGCAGCCCTGTCCCTATGGTAACACCTAGCCATCTTTCCTTACATGTTGCTTATCCGGCCTCAGAATTATTGTGGAAAGCTAACCCTCCTTCTTCCTCAGGGAAGAAGTGCACTTATGGACACAAGTGTAAGTTCTACCACCCTGAGAGAGGCAGTCAGCCGCAGCGCTCCGTGGCGGATGAGCTCCGTGCCAGCGCCAGGAACTCTTCTTCCTCACCTGTCTCCTCTTCCAAGAGCCTGGGCGGAGGTCTGATGGTGAAAAGCCACAGCGTGCCCGGCAGCTCCGGGGCGGGTGTGCTCCTTGTCCCCCACCGAGGCCAGCCAAAGAGGCAGTCCGACCCCGGCCTGCGCACCCACTCCTACAGCGACCTGCTGGATGAGCGGCTGGGCGGGAGGACCAAAACGGACGCCCGCAGAGGGAGTAGCAGTAGTAGCGGCAGCTGTAGCAGCCTCCTGGCCTCTGGCGCCGGGGATCTTCCTCCCAGCCACGGCTTCTCTCCGCAGGAATGGAGGGACCACGGCGCATTGGGGCCATTGGGGCTGGGTCACTCCGAGTCGTACCCCACCTGCGAGTCCCCCGAGTTGGACTTCAACTCCCTGATGAGGGCCTACTCCAGCCTAAGCCTGGCTGTGCCGCAGAGCCCCGAGCGGCTGTTCCCGGCTGACCTGCGGATGGGCTCGCTGGCATCGGACTGTAGCAGCGAGGACAGCCTGAGCTCTGACTCCTTCTCCCCTGACCCACTGCTGGAGGATGGCCTCAACTGCCGCCATCACCACCACCCCCATTACCCCCATCACCGTCAACATCACTGCACCAGCCGCTACCCACATCACCCCAACCACCCACACCCACCACCCGGTCTGAGCCAACAACACCATGGGGGATCCCATCATGGCTACCAACTGGCTCAGAGCATGGTGAGGCCTCAGGGCTTCAGCTTGGAGGATCCTCCACCCTCCCTCCACCACTTCAAAGCCCATCTCTCTTACCTTCCTCTCCATCTTCAGCACCCATCTGTAGGGAGCCACTCTGGCTGTTCCAGCAAATACACTCCCCAGCCTCCACCTCAGACATCCAGCCCTATATCCCACGCACATGGCTCTCCTATGGGGCATAACCTGGGAGGCTCTACCTGGCAGGACAACAAAGGCCTCCAGGATTCCCGGCTCTTCGAGCGCTCCCTCGTCCACTCAAGGAGGACCTACTCGGGCCCAGAACCGGAGCAGCGGTTGGCCAGCTGGGACCCTCACTACCAGCAGCCTCCCCAGCCCTGCTATGAGCCATTCACCAACAGGAGCTTGCCTGAGGGCCGCGAGAAACTCTGGCATTCACCCTGGCCGAGGGGGGTTCACTCGGCCCGTCTTAAACTCCCCTCCTCCTCCCGTACTCCCCCTCCGCCTCCACCCGACCCTTCCACAGGCCCGCAGCATCAGGATTCACCCACCCTGGGCAGATACCAGGACATGAGGGAGAAGGTGTTTGTCAACCTGTGTAACATCTTCCCCCCAGAGCTGGTGAGGGTGGTGATGGGGAAGAACCCTCACATGATGGATACGCAGCAGCTGGCAGCGGCCATTCTGGCTGAGAAGTCCCAGGCTGGCTACTGAGTACGGGCACTTCTTCATATAGTAGTATGGAGGAAAGAGGTGTCCTGCTCAACTCTATGGTCCTCGCGAAAACCGTCTATGATGCGGGGAGAGATGTTTTATGTACTTCATCAAATTATATTTTAAAAAGTGATGTCTGAGCTTCTTTATTGTGCTGTCACAGCTCTGCTCGTTGGTTCCTCTTGTGTGCGGCATTTGACCACTCTCAGCACTTACGGTTATTCCAAGAGACTCTTTAAATGGGATTTGTTGCTTTAATATTTTGTAATATGTTTTGAATTATTTCCATAGTTTTTTTTTAAATATTTTATGGCACTTTTCATACTTTTTTTAAGACCTTTTATTTTTATTTTGGGCAATCATAGATTAAAGAGGGTCAAGCGTTTCAGGGTGCATTAGGAGTGGTCAAGGGGATTAATTCAGGGATTCTACATCTAGGGTATGAAATTACTCTTCCAAAAATGCCAAAAGAAAAAGGCAATTAAGAAGCTAGGAAAAGATACGTTGATTTAGTTTTAATTTGTTAATCATATATTTGCTAAAACAGGTGGTAAATTTAATAGATGTCATAGAATTCCACATCAGAGAAATCAAACAAAGGAACTCAAGCAGTTAAATCTGGAAATCCATGTAACTTTAGTTCTAGACCCAGATTCCTGTTTACCCTGACAGACAGGAGCTTTCCTTTCTGGGTAGAGCCCTGGTGATTACTTCTGGGGGATTGCGATATTCCATTTTATTTTATAATCATTTTTTCTTTGTCCTCCAAAAACCATTCTGGCCATTGAAATCACAACACGATGGTTCTTGAGGATATGCAAACCAGTGTGGGTGCACTGTTTACCTTAAAGTTTTTATTTAAGCATCTGAATGTGTTTATTTATTAATGTCATTTTTGTTATGTGTGCAAGTATTTTAGTTAAAGGGTTTCTCTGTTGCTAGGGTATTATTTCAAAAGATGTTAGGTGTAACGGACAGACAAAAAGACTGCTTTACTGCAACTGTGTGTGTAGAGTACTTCCGGTTTAGGGACAGGGTATTTCTAGTTTCTGGCTTCCATTGCAATTTGCCAGTTTCCCTCAGTGAATTGGAATAGCTAGGCAATTGCCTTCTCCCCATTTCTTACTCCTCGCCTCTTCTCTCCTTGTCTCCTTCTTAAAACCAATTGGACAAGGTAAGAGAATAGGGGCGAGTAGAGAGATGAGGAGTAAAAAATGAAAAGGCTAAGGTCACTTCTGTGTTGGGAAGTGACCCCCACACAGCAGAGAATATCCCGAATTACTGTTACTGTCTAAAACACCAGACGTCGTCTGTCCGTGGTAGTGACCTGACCACAACAAACTTTAGTGGCCGACTGAATGCCTCTCCTTGTTGATGCAAATTGTATCCTATTAACTTAAACCAGATCATTGTTTTATATGAGAATATTTATACAAAAAGTATTATGTGACGTAACTGGTCATATTTTGTACTTTTCTAAGATATATTGTGCGATTGTTGTATTGTGTTTAAACGAGTATTTGGGAAAGAAAAGGCATAAAATGCAATTTCTTCCGACGGCAGTACTGTAATTAGTGATGAGTGGACGAAGGAGAAAATATGGGTTGTTCTTTCATTGTAGTGGGAACTGAAATTGTGTTTGCTTGAGGGATGGTGATGAGTAAATCTAGGCCTTAATTCATGTGAGTGTGACTGTGGTGCTCAGATTTAAGGAGAAGCCTGGGATTTGTTCTTCACCATGAGTACACATCAAATGTCATGATCTTCCACTTCACATGTTCCTGTACTGTGGTTCTCAGCTCTCCATTCAGACTATCAGTGGAACACACAGACTTGAAAAATGTAACAAATTTCTTACAATGACAAAAAATGTTATTTGCTACTTTTTCATTACTATGACCATTCACCCCGTGGTAAAATTCAGGTCAATCACTGATAGTGTTCCTTTCTGAAACGCAGTCTTTTGGCTTTGAGCTGCGCGAGCATGTGAGTTTGTGGCCCAAATAAAATCGTCACCCAAGACATCGCGTCTTGCACCTTTCTAGAAGAGTCTTTTACAGGGCACTGTGTGCCAATCTGGGCCGGGTATAGACAAAAAAGTGCCTCACCATGGCACTGTGCTTTTAAAACATATCAGATGATAATCTGAACCATGTTCAGTGAAAAAAAAAAAAATACATGTCCTCATTTCTTTTAAGAGGCGTTTTGTAATTATTGAATGTTTATCATATTCATCAGCATTGACAGATACGACAGTTTTACAGTTTTTGGGTGATTTTACATTTTTTGGGTAGTTTTCCGCTGTGTCACTGGACATGGGCTATACTGTTCAGTTCTCCTTTTCTATGATTAAACACTTTGATGAGGTAACTTGTCTTCAGGTTCTGTTCCACATACTCTTCCGATCATTGGTCATTTTGGAATTTGGATCTGGATTGGGTATATTTCATTTTGTCTGACTGGTTGGTCTGTTATACTATTTGAATGTTCTGTTGTTGTTAGTTTAATTGTCTGTATCCAGGGCAAACAATTGTTTTAAAAAAGGAAGAAAAAATATAATTTTTCCAATGTCAAGTATCATTTATTTTCATGTATTCATCACTACTGTGCTTTAAACCTAACACTTGTGCTACAACAAAACTGTTAAATATCTTAAAAATATATTTTAAAAAACAAGATTGTATAAAGCAGTATTCAGTCAGGGACCAAAATGATCTATGTTGTTGGAGGTTGATGTGTCTCTCTTCATGGGTCAACAGAGGTCATTTCAAGCCAAAATATAATGGAGAAAACGGATAACAAGAACTGTGACGACATGATGCAATGTTCTGTACGTGAATAGGGGGACAACCAATTAAAACAATGAGCTTTAGGTAATGCTACCCCAGAGCATTTCACTCTGATACTCTGGCCTTACATGCAGATTCAGGGAACTGTGGCCAAATGGGAAATGTTGTCTCTGTGTTATGATTATAGAGCAATAAAACCCTCTTAAGCTTTCATGTGCTGCCATTGTGTCTTTATTATTAGGTGTGGGATGGTTGTGTTGACAAAATGGTCCTGGGATTTATTTATATATAGGATGTAGGACTTGATTTACTGTTTCTTCTTTATAATTATTTACCCCATGATCACACAGCAAAAACAGACATGTGTGCAAATTTATTTAAAATAAAAACATAAATATTTCTTGGACTTAAGTACTGTAATGGGTAGAGGCACAGGGAACAGACACAACACATTGCAGCTGATCAGGGCACATGGGGGGAGGGGGGCTGATTAACATAAAAAAAAGTGGGAGTGGAGGTGATAGAGTAACCAAAAACAATGTTGTCTGTGGGGAGTCCTCCCGGTGGTGGTTTGGAAGGAATGGGCTCTGGTGGCTGTAGTTTTGGCAGCATCCACTCAAGTACATTCACAGTCTCGTTCCGAAGCCAGTCCAGACGTTGTCTCGGCTGGGTGCTTCGGATCGTCATTGCGCAGAAAGAGGAATCTTAGCCCCAGCATTCTGGATCAGGTTGTCTTCTCTGTATTTGGCTCCATTCATCCGCTCTTCAATCCTGACCAGCCTTGCAGTTCCTGTCGCTGAGAAGCATCCCCTTAGCGTGATGGTTTCACCACAGAGATGGTATTAGTCAGTGTTAGCTTGTTTACACCAGACACAGAGTTTATTATTCAGGCCTAATAGTTCAATTTTGGTCTCATCAGACCAGATCATCTTTTTCCTCTTTGTCTCAGACGCCTCCAGGTGGCACTACATACGACTTTTAATCAGGAGTGGCTAAGTACCATAAAAGTCTTAATATTTGAGTGCTATCGAGATGGCTGTCCTTCTGGCAGGTTTTCCCATCTCTGCAGAACTATTCTGAAGTCTGTTAGTGTGGACATTGGGTTCTTGGTTATCCGCGTCCAAGGCCCTGTTGTTTAATTCGGCTGGCCAAAGCAAGACCAGCTCTAGCAAGAGCCATGGTTCCAGACGTATTTCATTTTACAATGGTGGAGCCCATTGTTATCCCGAGAATTTCCAATGCTTCAACAGAATCTTGTTCTTCTACAGAGAGGTCCTTGGACTTTTTGGAATGGTTTTTGCTCTGACATGCAATTTTCAGAGTGGGACTTTATATAGAAAGGTGTGCTTGCCAAGTTCTAGAAACACCTCAATCAAAGGACACAGGATACAGCTGAGCTAAATTTGGAGTGTCATGGCAAGGAGTCAGCACTTATGAAGCTCATAATTCCAAGAAGTTTGGAATGTGATGTGAAGTTATTTCTGTTTAAATGTAAAATTGAGTAGGACAACCCAACATATTCTTTACATGTTGCCAGTGTTTTTGATTAAAATGACTGTCAATGTCATGTCTAAATATAATATAATCAATTTAAAGTCAAACAATGGTATATTTAGTATAGTGTGTTGTCATCGGCAACACTAAAACACTTGGTTTACTGTTGTCACGAAAAATGCACATATAGAAGACATCTGTATTTATTGTAGACTCCATCCAAAACAGTACAATGGTAGGTGTAACAGGGTTAGAATATACACCTCCAGTTGAGTTTCTCCACATTTGAACACATTTGTGCAGTTATTAAGGAGACACCTGGTGGAGGGTTTCTGCAACTGCACTTTGCACGCGTATTCGCATGGTCACGTGAATTTTCAGCAGGACTGAACCATGCGGTCTGATATCTTTTTATATATTTTTCTAATTGTTTTGTGTGCATACATTTAACCCATCATAGTCGGCATCCATGTCATCATGTAAAATGATAAATTATGTCAAGTTCTGTCTAGTATGTTCATTGTTATTGAGCTTTAGCTACGCATCACGATGTTGTATGTTATTACCCACCAAACTCGCTCCCTCGTGTGTGAAGTCCGTCGTCTGCTAGTTTTGCTGTCACACGAAACATCAATGTTTCTGATTTGTTTTCTTCAGACAAGTGTATATATACAGAGGCAAGAGGAAACTTTTACAGTGCTTTCTATCGTATCTCTCCAGGTATGTGCTCCATTTAGTAAGTCATTCATTGACGTTAGCTCAGGGATGGAGCTTAAATGGGTGCATGGCAGCCCACAAGTTTATCTAACGGTTGAAAAAATTATCACAAATATAGTAGAATAAAATTATATTGTGATTTTTTGCTAGATACTAGTTAGTTGACATTGAAGTGATAAACATCTATACTTGTTTTGTTATTCCATAATGCATTTGTATGATATGTGGCCGTGGGGGTGTGACCAGTGTTGCCAGATGCAGAGGTTTCCTGTAGGGTTGGAGAAGAAATAGCGTTTATGTACTTTTCGTGTGGAGTCCACAGGTTAATTGTCCAGTATTGTCAGTGAAATATGGCATCCCTGAGTGTAACGTCGGATCTGGTCGGCTCATTTGCTAAGGATTTGAACTGTGGAAGATAGTTAGCTTAAGTAACAAAACATAAAAATGGAACGTATGTCTGCCACTCAAGAGGAAAGAAAAACAATAAGCCTACATTATAACAAATAAATATAATGATAGGTGCCCTTGAGAAACTTCTTTAGCAAAGTTATTGAGCAGTAGAAGCATGAGAAGGATAGATCTGACGTTACAATGACGGGGGCATCTTCGCAGCTTCAAGCGAAGGGGGAAATACAGTTATGATCCAGGTCCAACTGCATAGCAGCGAAGTTTTGTAACTGCAGATACGTTTTGTTGTAGCCTAATAAAGCGTATGTTCATAGTGGTACATTAAACGTACGTGTTTTTGGGGAGTATTAAATGTTAATAATATATGCTTCTGTCTTTTAGTTAGGAAATCAGGTAGCAATAGTATGATTTTAGCGGAATGGTGGGTGGTGGGTGGCGGCCTCCACGGCTAAGGTTCGCACCCTTGGGAGAGAAAGCTATAAGCCCTGCCCCTGCATTCACTGGTAATGTCTTTGTGAAGAAGTGGGCTTATACAGGTGCTGGTCATATAATTAGAATATCATCAAAAAGTTGATTTATTTCAGTAATTCCATTCAAAAAGTGAAACTTGGATATTATGTTAATTCATTACAAACAGACTGATATATTTCAAATGTTTATTTCATTATATGTGATGATTAAAACTGACAACTAATGAAAACCCTAAATTCAGTATCTCCGAAAATTAGAATATTACTTAAGACCAATACAAAAAAAGGATTTTTAGAAATGTTGGCCAACTGAAAAGTATGAACATGAAAAGTATGAGCATGTACAGC
>JACXGI010013742.1:0-12320 GCA_016801175.1 Esox masquinongy | reverse complement strand
CGATCTTGCGATCTAAGGTTACGTGTAGGTATGTATGGCTGGATCATTTCAGCGAGGTAAATAGGAGCAAGTCCACAACTCAACCTAAACTTGTTATTTAGCCTAAACATTGACACAATTGAATGCTGGAAAGATTGGATTGTAGTGTAATCGTTACGAACCCTGTGGCTTTATTATAAGCACACAGTAAAGGGGTTAGGGAAAAGGGGCTGAGCTGGACCCAAGAAATGAAATAATAATGGTCAAACACCCCTAAGCTGAACTTGCCTGCCTCAAGAACCGCTTAGCTAACTACTAACCTATACAAAAATACAGTGGGTGGTCCACTCAGTTCTAACTAGTGTTTTTAGACAAAGTTTTCCTACGGGTTGTGTATGCCCAAGGGCGACTTGCTAAAAACCTCTTTTCCCAGGGACACAGGGACAAACAAAAACACACAGGTTGAACAAGGACTAAACAGCACACTGCAAACAATTGACTAGACAACCCCAAACAAAACACCACAGCAACTCACATGAGAACAGGACAAAGTGAGATGTGCTAAACTAAGTGATGTATGTATGAACAAAGCATCTGTCTATCAAAAAGGGTATGTATCTCAAGAGTGTCTATGTCCATGTGGGGTAAATCAAAAGAGTCTCTTTGGGAGAACCAGCTGACTGGGTTTTTAAACCAGGGATGTGTGATGTGATTGGGTAATGGAAAAAGGAACAGGTGGTGCAATTAGGAGGGCTGTCCACTGATTGGTCCACCTCAGCAGTCAGGCGATGCATTCATGACTGCCAGATGGGAAACACCAACGAGCACAATCAAGAACATAAGAGACACCTGGGCTGGAGGGGAAAAACACAAACGCACATACGGGGTACCTGCATGCGTAACAGTAATGAAAGATGTGTTTTGGAAGGTTTGTGAAGGTGCCGTGTTGTCTGGCGTCTCAACTCAGTGGGACATCCTAATCTCACATCATTGGGCCTATTTGCTTCCTGAAAGGAACGGACAGACACGGTGGGGGCCAAGGTAGCCCCATCTGCTCAGAAAAATCAGGTGTGAGGATGGACAAACCAACAAAGTAGAAATATGACTTTCAAAGTAGAAATATGACTTTCATTGGATTGATGTTAGGTCTTTTAATGTGTCTCATAAAGGGATGAACTCTCCAATAGGTTTCAGTGCTGCACATGTTATGTATCATTTGTTACAGATAAATGTTTACTGGATGAAGAATCCTGCAAGACCAAGTGTCTAGCTTTGGATGGTGCTAATTGAATATATATAAATGTGCGAATGCCGGTTTCTTTGTTTTCATTGTTTTAGCATTTAGCTATTGTTACAGATGCAATGGGGGAGTTTGGAATCGGTCTGCCTGAGTGGGATAAATAGGGAAGCTTGACTTAGTTCTTTGAGTCTCTTGTTAACAGAAGCTCCTAGCACACCTTTGTGCTATAGTGTCTTAAATACGTATGGTATATTTAGTAGACTGTTAGACTAGTTGGGAGGACGTTGAATCTTGTTGGTATGTAACTATGTCATGTATTGTAACTTTATTACTTGATTGGAATAAATTGTGTTACTTTGGAATATAGATTCTACGGCATTCCTCATTCATCTTCATACTCAAGCTATTAGAGCTACTGGTAATTACACATACATAAGTAAGTCTAAGCAACCAGACTTGGCATCCCTGAGTCCTGGATTTGGAAGCAGTCTGTCTGGTTAGGCCCAGGGACACTTGCCACGGACTTGTCAACCCTGAACCGTGGGTTTCGTAACATTCTGTGTAGCTCCAGGAACACGTCATTTTACTGTATGGTTTGTGTTAAACGACCTACACCTCATGGGCGCTTATGATAACTGATATAGGCACATTCACATACGTTAATCGAAGTGACCAGACTGATCATCCCTGAGTTCCGGGTTGCTACACCATCCCTTGTTCTCTGTACTTGACTGATGAGGAGCACTGAGGATAATGTAGGCTGTGAAACACATGATCTTTTAAATGTTTGGCTAGTGACAAAAGATTAGCTACCTTTTCTAAGAACTTCCAGCATATCATGGTCATTTATGATTGCGTATGTTTACAAACAATATGGAGTCTGATTATTAGACATTATCACACAGGTCATAGATTCCCTTTGTACTAATTTTCCTACTCGTCCACTGGGTAACATTCAAGGGGGTGAACCTTTATTTCTTCATGCTACAAAATAAATGTAGTCAGGAAGGGCAAGTAAGAGAGCCAAGCATTTAACCTGTTGGAAATCCCTGGCCCGCCGGCAGGCTGTAACATTGTGAGGTAAACTGTGCGGTGTGCACGACGGCTGTGTGTCATATCTTTTGAAAGCTACAATTCTTGTGATTCTAGTGATGTAAACCATGTCAAGATACAATCACATCAGCAGGTACAATCAACGTCTTTGTCAGACCACCAACATATGAACAAACAATAATGAAACTGAGACGAAAATATATATATAATAATGAAGTGTATATATATATATATATATATATATATATATATATATATATATATATAATGAAGCTGAGAAACTCACCAAGACGAAAATGGTCTTGTTACATTGGCATAGGTCCAAACGATCCAGTACAATATTTAGTCTGAAAAACTTTATGATATCCATGAATACCCACAGACTCTTGTTGCATCATTTCAAAGTACCTGGCAGATGTACCTAATCTTTCACATATTCTCCATCATAACTACAGTTCACATGTACACATTTCTGATAGACTACCTTGGTGTTAACTTTGGGTATGCCTTGATCGGGCGTTTTACTGTAGGCTAATTTTACAGGATTCTTAATGGGTTAAAACCCTGACAGAGAGTTTCTGAGTGACAGTGTGTGACGTTCGACACATAGCTGGTGATGATAGCGGCAGTAATTATCAACATCCCTACAGGGCAGAAAGACAGACAGTCAGCTTTATTTTTTCTCTGTCATATCAGGGCCAGCCGCTCAAGACATTCCAGACATACTGCAGCAGCTCCATCAACTATCAGCAAGGGGGAAAGGGTATTACAAAAACACACACACAGACACACACACATGGAACTTAATATTCTGTACGTAATGACTGTAAAGTTGATTCTAATCTAATCTTCCTGTATTTTACATTTCTTCAGCAAGTAAATTGGAAGAATTAACAACAGTCTATGTTTGGACGATAATTTGTTTTGAACAAATTCATAAACACTTGCAATCAGATTCTCACCTTAGCTATCAGGAAAGTTAGTCAGCATGGCACAGACACACTGTGTAGCTTCAGGACAAGGCACGGGTTTACTTTTGTATCCAAACTATTGTTTAGGTAAATCCTGTCTGAATGCAGGTCGGTTGCTTTAAGAGGAGAGCGGAGTTGAATTACAACCCCGTTTCCAAAAAGGTTGGGACGCTGCGTAAAATGGAAATAAAAACAGAATGCGCTGATATGCAAATCATTTAAACCCCATTACAGAAAATAGTAAAAGACAACATATAAAAAAATTTTAACTGAGACATTTTATTGTTTCTTGAAAAATATATGTCCACATTGAATTTGATGCCAGCAACACATTTCAGAAAAGTTGGGGCTCTTCTGAAATGTGAGGCAAAAAAAGAGAGGAAAAGTTGTGGAATGCTAAAAAACTAAATCTGGCGGAATATCACACAACTAATTAGGTCAATTGGCAACAGGTCAGTAACGTGATTGGGTGTTAAAAGATCATTCCAGAGAGGATGTGTCTGTCAGAAGTGAGGATGGGGAGGGGTTCACCACTCTGAAAGACTGTGCGGGCAAATAGTGCAACAATTTAAGAATCATGTTTCTCAACGTAAAATTGCAAAGCATTTGGGGATCTCATCATCTACAGTACATAATACCATTAAAAGATTCAGAGAATCCGAAGAAATCGCTGTATGGAAGGGACAAGGTCGAAAACCAATATTGGTTGGCCGTGATCTTTGGGCCCTCAGACGGCACTGCATTAAAAACAGACATGATTTTGTAGTGGAAATCACTACATGGGCTCAGGAACACTTCCGAAAACCATTGTCTGTGAACACAGTCTGTCGCTCCATCCACAAATGCAAGTTAAAACTCTGCCATGTAAAGAAGAAACCATATACAGCTCCAGAAAAAATTAAGAGACCACTGCACCTTTTTCTTTCCTTTCCAAAAAAGTCGAAAAGGAAGGCTTTGAGTGAGGAACAGAAGGGTTAAAATTAAGAGACCACTGCAAATTGAACGCTTCTGTTCCTCACTCAAAACTTTCCTTTTCAACTTTTTTGGAAAGGAAAGAAAAAGGTGCAGTGGTCTCTTAATTTTTTCCGGAGCTGCATAAACAAGATCCACCGCCTTCTCTGGGCCCGAACTCATTTAAGATGGACTGAGGTGAAGTGGAAAACTGTCCTGTGGTCTGACTAATCAAAATTAGAAATTATTTTTGGGAATTATGGATGCCACATCCTCTGTACTAAAGAGTAGAAGGACCATCTGGCTTGTTATTAGCGCACAGTTCACAAGCCAGCATCCGTGATGGTATGGGGGTGCATTAGTGCACATGGCATGGGTGACTTGCACATCTGTGAAGGCACTATTAATGCTGAACAATATATACTGCTTTTTGAGCAACATTTGCAGCCATCCTGATGATGTCTTTTTCAGGGAAGGCCTTGCTTATTTCAGCAAGACAACAAGAGTCCGGGTGCTAAACTGGCCTGCCTGCAGTCCAGACCTGTCAACCATTGAAAACATTTGGCGCATTATGAAACGAAAAATATGACAAAGGAGACCCCGAACTGTTGAGCAGCTGAAATCCTATATCAAGCAAGAATGGGAATACATTTTTCAAAAATTAAACCCATTTTCAAAATTAAAGCAATTGGTCTCCTCATTTCACAAACGCTTACAGAGTATTGTTAAAAGAAAAGGTACTATTTTCAATTAAATATAGGGTTAAATGATTCTGTTTTTATTTGCATTTTACGTAGCATCTCAACTTTTTTTGGAAACGGGATTGTGCTTAAGTGTTGTTATCACAAGCACACTAAAATTAAAGTGTTAACGCTGGTTAGTTCAGGGAGTAAAGAAAAAGGAATGGAGTATGTGTCTTCCATGTTAATGTGGGACCAGATGTACCTCACAAAGATAGATCAGGGGTTAGGTTTAGGTAAAAACAATTTGGAATAGTACTAGATTCAGCGTTACTTTCAGGATTCGGCATTACCAGTTAGGTTTAAAGTTAGATGTTATGGCTAGGTTAAATTTATATATTAAAGTTTTGTTTTTGAGGTTCAGTTAAGGATATAGTTAAGGTCAAGTTTAGGGAATAGTGAGCATGGATTTCTAGGGCAGAGTTAGTTTTCAGGTCCCCACAAGGATAGAAAGACAAACATATGTAGGCGTGTGTGAGCTAGGTCTACGAGTCCCCACAAATATAGTAAAACCTGACCAATCAGTCTCTGGGTTAAGCTTAAGGTTCGCATCAGGGTCAGATTTAGGGCTAGGAAATAAGGCACATGGATTTCTGTCAAAAGTCTAGGTCTCAGGTGCCCACAGGGATAGAAAAAACAAACGAACAAATGTGTTTGTTTGAGTGAGTGAGACATCCCATAATTCCAATGTGCGCGGTGAGAGAGAAACAGTTACAGTATCATAAAGAGGGGCTATGTGTGAATGGCTTTTGTGCGCAATCAGTATAAGGTGACATTGAGCAGGGCGCGTTTCTCATCTGGTTGAGAATGAAGTAGGGGACACATGCTAAACCACTCTGCCTCATCATAGTGCACAATGAAGAGAATAGGGTCCTACTGATGATAACGTCTGTGAGTGAATCGATGTGTTGATTAGGGCTCTGTGAACATCCTCTCCTAACTTTCTTCCTCCTCTCTTCCTCATCTCCTCCATCTGGCCATCCATCAGCCAGCTGGACAATCTCATCAAGAGGTTTATTCTGCCACAATAAACAACAACGACCTCCACAGAAGATCCTGCTCCCCTTTCCTCCACCCGCTCGTCCTCTCATTACCCGAGCATCCAGGAGCAGAACACACACATCAGAGGAGGGTGAGTGCTGGGTGGTTTGCACCGCAAGGCAGAAGAATGTTCTTAAACCCAGAAAAGGAGCAGGTACATCTGAATAAGGAGGGACCCCAAATAGCACCCTATTTCTTATACAGTATACTACCTTTGAGCAGAGCTGTATGGGCCCTGGTCCAAAATCGTGCCCTTCAGAGAATAGGGTCCTATTCAGGACGAAACCCAGACAAGCTCTGAATGAGGAGATAATAGCCTCATGCATAATACCAGGCAGGGGTCAGAAAACTATTTCTCCATCCCACCCACAGCCTCTAAAAACCCATTACAGGGCAGACCGGGTTTGAGCTGGTTCTACTGACGCTAGATGCATTAGCAAAAGATACTTCCTCAAAGGCCAGGGGGCACTCCATTGAGACTCAACTCAGCCATTAATATGGTATTTGTTAGAGGCCTGACAAATAGCCCTGCGCGTCACATTTGTATTTAGGTTAAAGGCTACAAAAATTACACCACTGAATATTTGATGGGGCTTTTCTCTGGTTACGATAAAAGGCGGAGAGTTGAAGGTATGCCTTACGATTTCTAACTTCAGAAACAGTCCCTTCATCAGTCATTGATAGCAAAGAAAGTCCACCAGGGGTGGGTGGGTGCCATAAATCGGCAGTATTTTTTTTTTATTTCCAGCATATTTATTTTAGGATTATGTTTAGACTTGATGAAAAAATGCCAGATGGCCAATCCAAGCTTGATGATGAAATGAGATGAACTTAATGATTCCTTGTGAAGAGTTCGAGGTAGTTAAGGTTCATATACAGTACACTGTAGGTCAGGGCGGCTCAATCCTGTTCCTGGAGAGCTACCATCCTGTAGGTTTTCACTCCAACCCTAATTTTTCACACCTGATTCTAATAATGAGCTGGATGCAAAGCTAAGTCAGGTTAGTCACAACTGGGGTTGGAGAGAAAACCTACAGGATGGTCGATCTCCAGGACCAGGGTTGAGCAGTACTGCTGTAGGTGAACATACAGCATGGCATCTAAAAACATGTTTAGAATTCATTTTAGCATACAATTAACATATTTAGAAAATTAATGACTTGTACATTTCCGACCTGGCCCACTGTGGGATTCAAACCCACAACCTCTGTTCCATCAACTAAGCTACACAGGACGTTTACTATACATTTAGATAGAATGCCACCTTGGGCCCTAAATACCTGTTTTGCGTCCTACCCCATTACAATATGTGTGTTGACAGATCTTCACTTTCTCTTCTTTCAGCTTCCCCCCAGGCTGCTCTGCAGAGGCCTTCATAAACCTCCCCTGACAAAGTCCCAATGGGAGGCAGCTGTGCAGGGGGTGGGACTACCTTTTCTGGCTGCCCCTGCCATCCTTTTAACATTAACTGTATATGATTGATGCTGCTCTGTTTTTTCCCTCACATCCTCCCCTTTGTTAAAACAAACACCTTCCGGGCCCTAAACACATTCGTTCCCTGTGTCTCTCCCCGTTACATAGTGTCCAACACACTATTACCACAGAGACCTATTGTATAACCAGCTGTCCTGCAGAGAAAATACGGCTCAGCTAATGCTAATATTAATGATCCACTTGTTCCCATCTTCCTGCTGTAGACTGAAATACACGTCACATGACCGGCTGTGACCGGCTGTGAATGAGAGGAGGCTAAAAAAAAGACCAGTTATGAAAAGGTCTGTTACTGTAATGAGGCAGGACTATTAAGCAGCACTAACACATCAAGTACACTGGTTATAAATGATTTTGTCAAAGCCTTAAAAATTAAGCCGTGTTGCTTTGTTTGTCAACCTGTTGAAAGTGTTCAATACTGTAGATCACTCAATCTCACTGAAAAAGCTTAAAAGTCTTTATTGGGCATGGCCTAGGACACTTGCCACTGGTTTCATAATTATCATAGTGACAGAACACAAGCTATTGTACCTGATGCTACATGCTATTTTCTAGGTCACAGAACCTAGCTTTTGGTTTTATTTCTTAAAAATGTTATTTTTATTGCCAATTGTGATGTTTTTTCTTAATGTATGAATTATTTCCATTTTGTATACGTTTTTATTGTAATTCTGGGCTTAGCTGCAAAATAGATTTTTTTTATATATAAATTGAAAATAGAACACAAAAAACAGCAAAGAGTCTGCTTTGATCCAGAGCTCCAACTTTGAGTATGCTAATCCTGGACATGCTAATGAGAAGACTAAGGAGAAGGTACAGCTACAGCTACGCTAGCTAACACAAGCTGGGTGGACTATCCTCTTGAGAGATAAAACATAGGTAGCAAAATGGTTAAATAAAACACTCCAGAGCCTAACATCAGTCAAACTTGTTTCCCAGCTATAGTAGGCACTACAACACCATGTTGGCTTTGGAGGGAGATTATCATTTAATGAGCGAACTTAACTGAGTAAACTAGTGATCTTTTGATTTTAGCTAATCAAATAATTGCAAGACGTGGCTCTAAATGGATGAGTATTTCTGATGTCTCATGAAACGTATATGAATGCTTGTCCATTCCATCCCGTGAGCCAGCCGCTACACAAAACAAGAGAAGCTAACAACCTATTAGCCTACATTTAAATTAAGAAGTTTCTGGATTGTTCTGCCCTAAGTCTGAAACAGTTCACTGCACTGTACGTTCAGCTGTCCCACAACAATGTTACAACAGCAGCGTAGCGATTGGTGCTTGGTTGCAAAAGACAAGGGAGTACGTTTTTGTGGGAGAGTTTTTGGTAGATTGGGCCAATTGAGCCAAAGCCTCTCGCGCCAGACATTTCTTGCAAGTTTGATAGATTGTTCCACCCTCCGTGCATTTGGGCTGAAGTGTCTGGGAGCAAGATTAAATATTGATTGACGATAAGCGATGTTTCCTCTAATTTTGGGGCTTATTGAGCAAAATGTCTTCTAAGCAGAAACTTTAAAGTTGTGAGAACTTCCAGCATGCAGTTATAGTGAACACTAAGACTGTATCCACTTTAAGTTACAGTTTTAGACGGTAGCTAACAGGCTGGTGTGGCTATTTGAGCATAATTAGGCTTACAAGAGCACCCTACAAACAAAACCATTGGAGCATTCCCAAAGCATTTTCATATAGAAATTGCTTTTGATTGAATTTATGTAGCCAACAGCAGCCTTCAATAGGCAATTTTTTTTTTACATTAGTCAGACATTCATGATTTTGTACTTTGTTACACAGTGCTCCATTAAAATGCATTATAAATACACTGCAAAGCACTAAACAATGTATGCTACCCTCAGCATATTGACTCATTTACAATATATAATCATGTCACTTTTCAAAAGGTATCACTGCCTCTAAACTGGAACCACAATTTAGGTACTTTTCAGAAATGAATAAAAACAATAATATTTTATGTATAATTCCTCAAATACAGCATGATTTATAAATCAACTTTAAATTACGTTTTAAAAACATGCTATATTTCATGGAAAAATCCATATTAGAGCATTCTTGACAGAATAGATTGATGCAGTTGAATAATATATTGATGCAAGTGAATAATATAATTCACTGATTAATTATTTGAAAGTGAAATTAACAGGTATCACATTTTAAATAAAAGACATTTCCCCGCCTCTAGAATATGTGCTATTTCTGTTTGAATATCTTTTGTGTCAGTTGAATGAAGTGACATAGATGAGATGTGCGCAGCGGACAGATAGACACCGGGTGGGAAACACAAACCCACTAAACGGTTTGTTAACAAACTACTTTAAGCTAATCATCTACATTTGCACTTTTGCTATGGTCAGGGACTGAGAAGTCCCATGTTATGCCTTATAATGTCCCCCTGCAAAAAAACGTCCAACTCTGCCTCACAACATTCAATGAAGTAAAATTTTCAACAGTGATTCCTGTACAGGGATCTAACGGTTAACTAACTAGCAGTTTTGTTAGCTACAGCTACCATGCTGTGCTACTGTCCTCCAACGAATGTCTCCTGTCTTCAATGCACTTCGCTTCGCTAATAAGGTAAAATCGGTCTAAACCCGCCTGCCGTCCTTGCTCTTGCTCTGCGTCCACGCAAGCAAGCAGTGCATTAACGGAAACAACGCTTCTCTCCTATGTTGGTAATAAGCAGTTGGAATTATACCAGATTATTTTCACCTAACATAAGAAGGTAGCATATAAACTTCATTTGCAAACGCCACACTGGGCCCTCCTCAGATGCTAACGCTGTACCATGGAGAGCCTCCTGACACTGCATCAGGCTTGCCCACATGCAGAATCCTCCGAGCGGGTGGAAAGACAACGCCTCGCTGGGGTCCTGCTCCCACCCATCAAGGACGTCTGTCCGTGTCGATGTCTGACAAAGTTGCAGCGTTAATAAGTCTTCACACCCTTGTGTCTTTCACAGACCACCTGCCGGTCCGCCCACTAGCCCGCTGTGGAAGAACGAAAACAAACAATACACATTTCTAAAGCCCTGATTGTCACATGTATGCACAACACTGCTCAGCATACACAGGCTGAGGCGATGTGATCCATAATTTAGCACAGTACGCTCCCTCATGTATCCTGGAATATACTGTGTTTAAATAAAATTAGTTCTCTGTATTGAAGGATAACGGTTATTAAGTGCCTTAATTATGGCTGACTGACAAGTGTGTAGGGCTGGACAATTCATATTATAGTGCCCTGTTTTTAACAGGGATCCTTAGTCTCCTGTCCAAAGTGGTGCACAGGGGTTCTCAACCTAGGGGGCACGCCCCAAAATGTGTTTCCTGAGGGGCCTGTTGTGTCAAATATGTCCCACCCGTGATCTATTATAATTTGTAATTAAACATATTTATATGTATTTATGTCATTATTCAATAGCTTATGTTATAATAACCTCCCATTGCAAACAATGGAACAATTCTACATAATGCCCCTTTAATACAAACACGCTAAACACAATCTCACTCAGAAGCCATAGCTGTCCAATTAACACTAATGACTGAGCGTCACTGTCAGTTATCCGTCGCTAGCAGGGCAGCTAACTATTCTGTGGAAAATTAAAAAACAAAAATTATTACCACAGATATTTAAAAAACAAAATGTCCATAGCCGGGTTTGTGTGTTTTTCAAGCAGTCTACGGAGTCATATGATTTTCCACAAGCATATAATTTGACATATGCCTCAGACAAGTACACGATCCAAGGTTGCAAAAAAATAGTTTTTATAGACACATTACATGCCCCATCGTGCACCAAAAGAATGTTTCTATCTGATAGAAGTTTAAACTACTCTCTCTGTCTGACTGACATCCACTCAGCTAAAGTAAGGAAACGTACAGAGTATAGATAGATGATAAGGACCTCAGAATAGTTTTAAAATAAGTCCGTCTCCATCCTCTTCAAACCCAGTGTTTAAGAGATCCTAAAAGATATAAAGTTTTGATACTGTGTTTGAAACACCAATTTCATGATGCTGCACTTGAGTTTTCTGGAACTGGGTTTTAATGAGAAACACACACACACTTACACGGGGCTAATGAACTAGAACCCAGGAGCAGCACTTTGTAACCCTAACCCTCCTAAATCTGCATGAGTGTGCAGCTTGTTTATAGTTTTCATAACGTAACATTTCTGTGCCGATGTAATGACCAGATTGTGGATGTGCATGCCGGTGGAGCTTTCTGTGGAAAGAGCTTGCTGTTCGCTTGAATAAAAACTCAAAACCAAATGTTCTGTAACCCTAAAACCTGTGGCAACTGGGCTGCCACTTTGTTACAAAACCTTGGAGTATTCAAACATTCACTAACAGTGTACATTCTCTTTCACCAAGTCATTTCAGTCACTTAGCAGAGTGACTACAATCCCTAGTTACTCACAGTCAGGGCAGTCATCAGGGGAGTCGTTTTTACACATTGATGGAGATATCGTCATCAGAAAGGTGGGGATTCAGATGTTTACAGAAAATGGTCAGTGTCTTGGCTGTCCCATAGTTGTAAGGTTAGAAAGTGAAACTTCCTTGTTTAGCAAGCAAGCAAGCAAGTTTATTTATATAGCACAATTCATACATCGAAGCAATTCAATGTGCTTTACTAAGAAAAATAAAATAAAAAATATATAAAAATACAATAACATAAAAACAAATACTCAAATTAAAACATCAAAACAAATGAAAACATCATAATAATAGAAATACAATAAGAAAACATATAAAGATAAAAAAAAAAGATTAGAAATGGGATAAAAACATAGGAAGCTATAAGGCTAAACAGTGTGGTTAAGTTTAAGTGCTC
>JACXGI010013741.1:0-20264 GCA_016801175.1 Esox masquinongy | reverse complement strand
GTTGTGGGGCAGTGAAAGTACATTGGGCTGTTCTGTGAGATGCCATTTGAAATCTTAAAGTTTATGAAACACAGCTGGGGCACCACTCTGGCCTCTGGTCTGCACATGGATGTGGAGAACACTCAAACACACCCAAACATACTCAAACACACACTGAACCACACACACACACACACACACACACACACACACACACACACACACTCAGTCAGTTTTACTGTGCATCAGGGTCAAGACTCTGTTCCAAGCAGTTATTTCAAGTGTCCAGTGCTGAATGTACTTCATGTTTCACTGTGTTCGCCTTCCTGTCTCCAGGTGATGCAGCACGCCTGTGCCCCTTCCTAGATAAGAGGAGCACATGATGTGTTCTGCACTAAATTTATATCGGGGAAAGGGTAGCCAGCAGAGCCAACTTTGCACATGTTTTAAGTACATATGCACTTACAGTACCCGTCAAAGGTTTGCACACATTTAACTAGAGTGGTTTACTTTGACTGCTACTCTAGGTCAGACTGTCCTACCTTTCGAATTATGGCATTAGAGATATAGCTTCAAAACGTACCTCAACCCAGTAATTGTCTTTGTCACAGTTCTCCAAATTTTCCCATTATCCCAAATGCTATATATGCTGTAATGCTATATATATATATATATATATATATATATATAGCATTACAGAATAGATTCTGTGGCTTAGCTGCCAATTGTTGATAACATCAAAGGCGCCAGAATTATAACCATTTAGATTTTAATATTAGCAATTCTGCATTTGGGACAATAGGAAAATGTGTTCAGTATGGTGGGGTTTTCCAGGATTGAATATAGAGACTTCCCTGGTCAACCTTAATGCCAATGTACTTACAGCAAGTGCAAGGTCAGATTTGCAAGTTAGAAAAAGAAAACTTGGCTGCTGGACTAGAAAAAAAGATTGTTGATTAGGCCTATCTTTGCAAGCTATAAAAGCAGAAGGCACATATAGGGTGGACCTTATGTACAATTGATGACATATTATACCTACGGTATACTGAAGTAATGTTTGAGTACAAGATGTGGAAGCATGAAGCCCAAACAGATAAAGCACAAACTGCTGAAGGAAATGTTTGTATTTTGATATTTACACCCTTAAAGGGGAAGGCTAACATTTGTTTTATCCTTAGCCTGAAGCTTTGCTTAGTGAAACTATAAGTGTTTTTAAGCCTTGGATGGCTTCTCATTGTAAACTGCTTACTGTACTATTCACCTTTAATTCTGTGACTTCTAAAATATTAGCTGTGCCTTACCTAATATCTTTTAGGTGACTCCACAGCTCTGGATAAGAATGTGACTCAAATAAGTGTAAAACACTTTCTTATAGTGTAATATTAGACACTAGACTGGTGTGCACTTTACACGCCAATCTTGCGCAACAGATAACAATTGGCTTTAGTAATTGAAACTGTGGTTACCTACAGTATATTTTGGTAAACCTGTTTCATGTGATGCATTTCCACTGGCCATCCACAGTCCATGTTGACTCTGCAGATCCTTGCAAGCCGTGGGCAACTACAACTTTACACACACACACACACACACACACACACACACACACAGCTACAGACAAACAAACCTAAGTTCTAACTCTCCCAGCTAGGGTAAACGCAGAGGAAGCTGCTGCTACTACACGGTAACCCGCAGCACATGGGAAGTGAACAGTTGACACTGCAACAGGCCAGTACCCTGCTGCAGGCAGTGACATGCCCACAACTTCACTGGGAAGCAGCAACAAGCCCTGGCTACAAAGGTCTCATCCAGTGGAACTAGCCAGTGGAGTCTGTTGGTGGATCTAGCCCGTGGAGTCTGTTGGTGGATCTAGCCCAAGACTAACAAGTCACAGCTATTTGATAGGTTTGAAAACAAATGTGGATGTCAGAATGAGGAAGGTCACGCAGGCACTTTTCAGATTACCTCATTCTTCCCACCTGTGTGAGTAGCTTAGTCGGCTCAATGTTTTTAGGCCTCTCTCTCCCTCTTTCTCTTGTGTCACACATGTTTGATCCCTTTTAGAGGTTCCCCCTCTCTATGGTCCTACAGAGTCAATGCAATCTCTTTCCCTTTGATGCTGGGGGACTGTCTGTTTCCTACTCGCCTGACCTGGGCTCTCTCCTCCGCCTCCACTTGGAGCCGTGTCGAACGGACATCCCTTCTGGCATCACTGTCTGACAGCGGGGAGAGTGGCTCAAAACGGGGCAATGTGGCTGGAGCCTTGGCCTTGCCCTCGTCCTCAGACATGGACGGGCTTACAGGAGCAGCAGCCACATCCCGAACAGGAGGAGCAGGCTCATGCAGCGGCAGCACAAGCACCTGCTCCTCCAACAAAACATCTAACACAAGTTTTCAGACCTCCGCTTTAACTAAACTCTTCGGTATGGGTAAAGAAAAATGGTCAGCCAGAGCCTGTAGATCCACTCTACGGCATCTATCAAATTCCTCGAACGTGGGGTTAGCCAAAAAGGCATCCAAATCAAAAGTAGCCATCGTAAGCCAGCAACACGAGCCAACAAATACCGAACACTACACCAGCCGATCACACAATCACAGCTGCACAGTTCAACACTGAACTAGACACTTAAACCAAGTCGCATGAGTGTGATGGGTATCACTGAGATGATCCCGGAGAGAGCCATAGTGGAACTACCAAGACCTCGGTGAAAACTAATCTGAACCTCTATCAGATGATGTCATGGGAGAAAGACAACTGGGAGATATTTTCTCATCACAAACAACATTATACCATAACCAGTTCTACCCCCCCCCACACCACACCTATTTCTGAATTCTCTCAGCAATGGGTCAGAATGAAATGACAGCCCTACTGTCTCTCTCTCACCCTCTTACCTCTCTCCCTCTTACCTGTCTCTCTCTTCCCCTAACCACTCTCTCTCACTCTCTCTCACTCTTACCTCTCTCTCTTCCTCTAACCACTCTCTCTCCCTCTTACCTCACTCTCTCTCCCTCTTCCTTCTCTCTCTCTCTCTTCCTCTAACCACTCTCTCTCCCTCTTACCTCTCTCTCTAATCTCTCTCTCTCCCTCTTATCCCTCTCTCTCTTCCTCTAACCACTCTCTCCCCTTACCTCTCTCTCTCTCCCTCTAAACTCTCTCTCCCTCCCTCTAAACTCTCTCTCCCTCTTACATCTCTCTCCTTCTCACCTCTCTCTTTCCTGCTCCAGTAGGTTAGTGAAGTCGTCACTCTTGTTCATGTAGTCGGCGTGTTTGCGTTTTTCACTGTTCAGCTCATGGACGGTGCGCCGGTGACACTTCTCAGCCAATAGGAGCTGCTCCAGCATGCGTCGGTATGTGTCCTTGTGTTTCTCCTGGAGACGGTCCAGCTGGGGAACACATAACACAAAAGGATCATTACCTGGCAAACAAGACTGTTCAGTCAGCAACTGCACTTGACATATACGCATCCCTATTGTTGAAGAAAAACACAAGGTCTCATGGCAGTTTCCTATGTCAAAATTTAACATCCAGATCTAACGACAAGAAAAAAAAATATACAAATAAAGTGAAGACTTTGTGAGGCTGCTGAGTGTGTCAGCAGATGACTAACCTCTGCCACTGGCCTGTGGTAGACGTTGTCAATGTGTGTCTGCGCGTTGGTGAGAAAGCTGTCCCTCTGCAGGGCCTGGAGGGCCGTGCTTGTAGCTGCAGAACCATAGTGGGATTGCAGGGCCTCCGAGTGCGTTTTCTCAGACTGCAGAGCGCGGATTACGTCTTCCCTCGCCTGGGGATCACACAAAAAAACACACGCTCTTAAATCTCCGGCCGGAAAAAGAGCGATGCTTAATTTATTGTACGAGAATGTCCCTTTGAGTTTAAGTGTTACATAACAGCATTTAGACAGGTTTTCTATTGTTTTAGTATCAGCGACCGCCACTAGAGGGAGCCGTAGCATAGATACTGTCCATTCTCCAGTCATGCAATTTTGGACCAGAGCGAGACTGAGAATGTTCAGAATTAAAGCACGGCTGGCGATAGGTCCCACCTCAGAGGATACAATACAAGGAAGTATAGTCCCAGCTGACAAAGATCAGTTCACCACACAGACAACTATATAGTTCTTTATACGTTTACACATTGATCAGCATGGTTCTGACTCACCTGGACCTCACCTTCCATGACCCCCAGCAGCTTCAGAAGGTCCTCTTTAGTAAGGTTCATGATTCCCAGTGTTTGGTCAACAGTCCCTGAACTGTCAGTTGACCACTTTAAGTCAGAGGTCACCAACACCTCCTCTTCCACTCCTTTACTGTTTGGTTGAACTTTGACCCTCAGGCTTTTTATGGGCGCATGCCGATTTACTTCCTCTTCCTGGTTGATGTCCTGCGCTGCCTGAGGAACTCCAAGTGCCTCATTAGCTGGGCTCTCGACCCCGCTACTCTTAGACCTCATTCTCTACCTGTGCGGAAAAAAATGACAGAGATTAAATTATAGTTAAATATTTGCTTTGCTCTACCTCTATTTAGCAATGAATAACAGTGAGGGAAATTGTCAATAAAATGAATATACTGTACTTAATGTCAACAGAATCAGAGAAAACAAATCAAAAGCCTGTGAAAAGTTTGAGAGAGTGTTTGTCACAGAGTGTAGTGTGCATGTATCTGTGCACAAGTGTGTGTGAGACAAATGCAAACAGAGATAAAAAAAAAAGTGACTACAGGACACTACTCAAATTGTAAACCTCTCTTACGGTCAGTTTTATAAACTTTAAAACTCTTCTTTACAACCGTCGTCTGTCCTTCCACCCTTTTCTACCTTTCTGACCCAAACCTATTCAATAACAAGAGGCACAGCGGCTAAATTAGAGAAAGATTCAGAAGTGTATATTTTCAGGCGTAGATTCTACTATCAGAGGAATCTAAGGCACCATGCCAAACAACTGTAATTTCTCTAATATCTCTAAGCTCAGACACAAATTTAACGCGCAAAATCAGCAATGTGTGTGACAAAAGAATGTGTGCGTGTGTTTCCGTTTTGTTTTTCAGAAAGGCTTTATCTCAAGCTGGGTGATGACACTGCAAGGATTCTGGATCATTCCTGTTTTTTTAAATTCCTGTGGGATTTTCCATTATACTTTGGAACAAGTCAACAGGATCCTCATTGGAGTTTTCCTATTGGCTCTGTTCTTACAACATTTTCATAGAAACCAGTCTGATAGGATTCTTTTGGGGGAGTTTGTTTTTCGCAGCACCCCTGAGGGTTTCGCCTGCTTGTCATGTTAATCTGGACAAAATCTGGAATCCAGCAAAAACAATAGTGACGGGTTAGGGATAGCATGCATCATGTTATGCTGTAAGACCAACATGGGAAGCTGAGCTACTTTGGGTTGATGTACTGAATAGTTAAATCATGTACCGAATAGTTAAATAATGGGGTCTAGTGCACACAATGTATGCAATGTACATGTATGTATAAATGTGGATGCAACTACGCGTTAAACGTCAAAGAGCTTAAACCTAAGCGCCTCTCTCCTCGCTCCTGAAGGAGCAGTGACTAATGAAACAACTACAGGCCTCTGAAGGTGAATTATGAAGGGAAGTGGTCTCTCTGTGATCATGTTCTGGTACAGTATGACATCAGCACATTTATAATTACTTACAGATAAGGAATAAATCCCCCGGAACCTCCCAGGTGATGTCATACGACCCCTAACCCCTAATTCATGCTCTGAGCCGTGCTGAGCCGAGGGAGCTCACAGAACAATGTCACACATTCTCTCTCCCACACGTCGGTCCACAGCACTCCCTACGCTGGGATCAGGCTCAAGTAGGTGTCTGAACCGCCTCTGTCTGCAGTCTTAACCTCCTCCCTGGGATCGTCGAAACAACATGATCCGAAGCCAGAACAGCATAACAATGGGGACTGCGAATAAAGGAGACTCCAATACTGTCTAACCTCAATGAAACCAGATATTGGATAGGAACGCTATGGAGACCGGGAGCAAATCATGCCTGAAACAATGACCGTATGTGTGAGATAAAGAGTTTGACAGCTCAGTGCTCAAGGACTATGTTAGTCTTAATCTTTAGCAAGGGTCTGACTCTGAAGATTGCTGACTTCATAATGGCGTCTGAAAACAATCTACTTTAATCTGAATTGTTTCTTGGAAAAAGGTCAGTGCGCAAGACAGCGTTCTGAGAAAAAGTGCACTGGTTAAAATTCCTTCGAAATGAGAGAAAACCCTTCGCACGTTTCGAATCCGGATATTCAGAGAGCTTTCCTTGCCCTACAGTGCATTTTCTGTATAGTGACATTACACAAGTCAAACTGAAGAAAACTACAGCGTACCCGCTCCCATGCCATGCTCCAACACTGTCATTTAACTCCGCTGGCAGATCACTGCACTGCGGTGCCTGAGTTGTGGTTGCGATTCCCATGGGGCAACAGTACAGGGGACAAAAAGTAAGAACATGTACCCACTCACTACTGTAAGCCACTCTGCTTCTGCTAAATACCAAAATGTCAATGTAAAATGAGAGGTGCAGCCAGGGCCGAGGTCCCACTGTGCCCTGGTGATTAAACAACTACCGTACTGTATGTGACTCCAGCACAGGATTTGTTTCCAAACACATGGGATGGGACTAAACTGACCCCGCAGCCAGCATATTAATAGTTTCTGTGCTGACACCCAACACACGGTACGGTTGGCCAAGTTTAATTTCTTCAGCCACTCATAATCGCCCGGGAAACGCTAATCACATCTTGCATGTGTGTTTTTCTGGTGTGAGGAGTGTGAATAAACAATGCTAGAACATCTCACCACCGTGTTTACGGTTAGCTTTACTGCAGTGTTACTGTGAATCAAGTCGGATTAACGGTCAACTGGCTTTAAACGGACGACTCATGTATGTGGCTTTTGTTTAAAAGTGGGGTTAAGAGGTCAGGAGGGAATCAGTCCACATCTATGATGAGTACATTTTTAGCACCTACTAAGATACTTCCAAACTAAACTCAGGATAATCTCTTAAACTCTTGTTTAGGACATCAGTTACTGAAGTACATCCATACTTCAAATGTGTCAATTAGCTTAGTAGAGTACAGTATCACTTCTTAGTCTTTCTGGGTTAAACTGTCCATTTGACTTTGGATAAACTCTTAGATCCAACTTTTGACTATTTGGCTTCCTACTACAATTCCAGTCTCCAAGAACACTATTATTTTCCCTCTAGCAGTTTCTTATTTCCACATTTCCGTAGGTAAGCTATTATGTAACACTATCCACTGGGACACGACTGACTTTGATTCAATAGTAATGGTCTGATTGGGAGTTGAGCCGTGAAAGCCCAACATTTACATGGAACTGAGGTTGGTAGATACATAGCAGACTGGACACTGTTCAAACAGACTAGTTCAGGATTATGATCTATTACTCCAATTTCACCCGGGCCTATGATAACAAGAACGTCTGTATACCTAACTCATTCCAATATTGTGCTTTCTATAAAATTTCAATCAGATCCCTACCGCGTTAGCGTCCGTTTCAGTTCGATGGGTTGCAACTGTCGTGTTTGAAGTGAATTCTTAGAGGGCAAATGGGGATTCCAAAGCAACGTGGCCTCTAAGCCTTACATTCCATTCCTGCATGCTGCATTCTCTTCTTCCCAGATAGGACAGGGAGCTGGTCAATGGGCCATGATCCCTCTCTGGGTACCCCTGACCAGAATGACCACACACACATGGAATTCATGCCATCTGTAGTGTTACTGGCTGCCTGCACAATGCCAGGGCCTAACAATCTGTAGGGCCTGGGACTAAAGTCAGGCTTGGTCCCCATGTATACCCCCACACTGTAAGGCCAAACCCTGGCGATCATGGCCAGCTGGCATTCAGGGTATTTATAGGTTCCCTGGACCCAACACATGCGTCAGATCCATGCAGGAGAAAAAGGAGCCCTATCGCTTTAGACATGATCAGCAAGTCAACAGATGCCATTCGTGGCCAATGCTTTTGTTTTATCTGTGGTGCATGATGCAGACTGAGGAGTCCCACTACTTTAGGCTGGGACCGACCTTACTGGTGTTGCTTTTATAAGTTGCTGTTTGTGAGACTTGTCAGTGCTCCTCCATAGGTCCCTCTCAGACTGCATACCTTCATGGTCCTGATTTGGCCTGTGATGTCACTTGTGGGAGATATAGCATAGCAGGATAGCAGCTGTAGGGATATCAGGGGCCTACCAAAGTCTTTGGAAATATGAATGGTTTGATTGGGGGAGTTTGGTATAGCCAGCCAGGCTATGAGTCCAATGCGACTAAATATGGGCTGGGAATTGTGCCTCAGCTTGAAGGACTCTGTTAACTAATCCCAACTGTAGACACTGACAAAATGCAATGGGATCCCAGTGCTCGTCCATCTTACAAAGGAAAATATGACCTTGCAAAAATGTCAATAAACATAATGTTTAAATCAAACTTGACTTGTTTTTCAAAGTCCCTCTTTACTACGTACTGCTACAAATTGTTTGGTCTCAGCTTATGCAGACACATTCCTCCGCACACAAACAGTGACCTTTCAAGGTTTGACCTCATAGACATATTCCAGAGACAAGTTGAGTTACTGCAACTGAACCCACCCACCCACAGTACACACATTTCTCGTCGATCGGCGTTGTATCACTAAACTATATATGGAATTTCTGCCATACAAAATATGTGTTTTTTTCCTTTACTTCAGTTGTTAATACTCGATGACATTGTCTTGGCCGACACATCTCATGTCCTGTTGGTTCCACCACATGTAATTCATCCAACCATCTAAGGATGTCTTAAGGAACTATAGGCACTTTTGGTGGTTTGTGTGAAATACACCCTGGCTAAGAGCTGTTGATGAACACCACACGACACAGAGTGCCTGGATACAGCCCCTAGCTGTGGCATATTGCCCATTTACCACAAACCCCCACTGTGCCATACTGATATCATAATCTGTTTACCAACATAATTACAACAATAAAGTTTTGTTACATCTATTGTATACAAATGACAATTAGTCCTTAAGGCTCAACCCACGCAGTTTATAATGTATCCATAATCTTCATCAAAACATCTGACATCTGATCATCCTGATAAAGCAGGTCATTTTCTCCTCGTCAACTCGTAGTATCCTTTCCATCACAGCCAAGATACACTCATCTGATTGCAGGTCAAGGGAAGTAGGGTGCGACAGGAAAAAGAATGCCTATCAAAGAATTATGCAAATCACAAACAAGTGCCCAAACAAGTTATAAATGTAAATGTGTAGGTCTTTAGTTTGCCAAATCAATTCCATAGAGTTTTACACCGGCACGTTTGCCGCGTACCGTGCAGGATTGTGGTTGTCAATCGCGGGAAAATCAAGCAACAGGCGCGCGTACGGCACAAAACCTTGATACAGTTCTTAAAAGGTGGCGTTTCGGAAGGTGGTGTCTTGAGCTATAAATATCTGCATGTTTACACAACAAAATAATCTAGTGTCTCGAGTCTTCTTCGACAACACTCAGAAAATGTAGCGTAATTTTAACAAATTCAAATGCTATGGAAATTATTATGCAAACCAGGATAAGTCTCTTTAGCGTTTTATTCTCTCTCGTAATGTAACCAAGCCCTAAGAGCAAATACACACAGTATCTAATGCTAAACTCTGCTGGGTTGGGTAGTAAATCCTATCTTTTGACCTGTTGAGGCAATAACAAGGAGTAGCCTTACAGAATCTGTAACTGGACGCCAACCAATCAAGCAACACATACCTTCAGTATCGTGACACTGGACATCATGTTTAAAAGGAGATCCTATCGGGGTCGGGGTCATCGGTCATGTTCAGAATGTTATGAGTGTTATACGGAGGCTACCATGTAGACAGACTCAGATACAGTACATACAGTAAGCTGCAGCATTATTTGAGCAGAAAATAATTGATCAGCAACAGCAAATGTCAAATGTTTTGTGTTTTGTAATTAATAGCTTTTATTTTATTAGTCTGATGTTGTGAAGAAAATTGACAAACTTTAGAGTCCGTTTCAAAACTTGGCTACACTGGAAGTTTACATTTCCTACTGTGGAGAAAAAAATCCGGCAACAAGATTATTCATTCATACAGATACAGTTTCTATAGGCCTAAACACAAATAAACAGGTCAGTTATTTCTCCAGATGGTCTACTCTGGACTTCGACAGATCTATCCAGGTAGTCTTTGCATTTTAATCAAAAGGAAGCAACGTCAGTGTTGTAGAAATAGAGTGCCATACTTTTTCAATGGTCTGCGCTGATCTGTCCATGCACAATGGATATGACATAAAATCACATGATTGACACTGATTCACACTGCTGAAAAACCTTTACATTAAGCCTAACTGGAGTCTGTCCCACTTATAAGCTCCAACAGTCAACCAGTGCAGACATTTGGGAGCCCAGAATCCAGGTTGATAAGGCCACTGTGTCTCTGAATAATGACACGGTCAGCAAAGATCATTCAAATTGATGACATCACGGAACAGATGGAAATCTCCAGCAGCCCATCGTGATGTCACTTCCCCCGAGTGAATCATAAGAAGAGCAGCCTGTTTGAGATCACTGATTACAGGTGCGTCTCTCTACAGGGGAATTTGAACTCTCCCTATCTAAACCGTTTGAAAATATAACAGTCTATGCATGGCTTATATTTCCTGACTGAAAGGTCTGATGGAACAGCCCCAGCAGTGTTTGCAATGAATATCACCAAGTAGCTGAGAAAACCTGCGGGCATTTGAAATTGGCCAGCATTGCATGGGGAGGGGGGAAATATCGTCAGTAGGGGTCAGTGATCACACGTTTTGACCCATATAACATATATTTCAGATTAATAGTAACACTAACAATCTATAGAGATAAATGCATTCAGTGTGTTCAGCTGAGGCACTGTGATTGTCCATCACACTTTAAAACATGGAAAGTTCAAAAGCATCCATTCCATGTACCTAGAAGGTCTGGGAAACATCTGTAACATTCATGACTCTGGGTCATGGGGGTGACTCGTGTCAGGGACAGTTGTTGCTGAGTTTCACCTCCAGGTCTGAGGCATATACTAAATACCAGTCAAATTGACAGGGTTAGAGGCGTGAAGCCGATTATTTTTGATTCTATTTCTATGATCTGAAGGCTGCCCTCCAGTGACCCCTGGGTGTGTAGCAACCAGCCCCAACCCAGCCCCTATGTCTGGGGCTATAGTCTACAAGGTTTTCCATCCCTTGTTCCTAGAGAGCTGCCATCCGGTAGGTTTTTGCTCCAACTCTAGTCTAGTACACCAGATTCTTGCAATACACTGTTTTAAAGGCTCAGTCAGGTCGGTTACAACTTGGGTTGAATTGGCTCTTCAGCAAACAGGACACGAGAACCCTAGTAAAAATTGTCCAATTCACAAAACAATGTCCTTTTAAAATATTAGAAGAATTGTGAGTTGGATCATTCAGTTGGCCCATGTGAAGCCAGATATTTTCAGAAAGTGCTGATGACAGTGCTCGGCAGAGTAGACACATGCCAGAAATTAACATTTACCTTCTTTGTTTTCCTTCTAATATCTATATTATATATCTAAAATAGCAATGGACACCCTCTATACAAATGTCTAGACATACCAAAAGAAAGTGCCTGACTTTGCCTGCTGTGTAACAGTACGTAGCCTAAACATAATTTAATTGCCATGTTGACTATGAAACACCCGAACAATAAATGTCCATTTATGTTTTTGCTATGTTGTCAATGGAAAAAACCTGGTTGATAAACATCACAGTGGAGTTTAATCTGTTTTCCAATCTTCCGCTGCTGGAAGTGCTTCATTACCTCACGGCTTAGCCATGTCCTTCCCATATCAATGATAAAACGTTATGCAGGTTCATAATAATGTAGTGAGATAAGGCGTTCTGAGGCGACGGGCAAACTCAATGGAGGAGGAGCAGTTTGAGTAAGCAAATAACACCTCTGCACCTGTGCCACTTCTGCGAATCCATTCCTGAGCTTGGTCGGTCTGGGTGACACGTCTGACTCGATAACTAAGATTATACTCACATTATAAAAGGCTGGACCAATATTTGAACAGTGTCGTTTTTATTTTAGGTATTTGAATGAACTGTGTTGGCCCCTGGGAGCAAACCTTCTCATGTAAAGTTGTCCCTGTCACACAAACATTTTGAAAGGATCTCCTTTTCCCTGACATGGACGAGGTGCCTAAAATGTTACAAGTCCCTCGCTTTCGTCTCTGTATCTACCAGGATATCATTAAGTACTTAATTATACCATCTGGAGAGGGAACCACCAGATCTATTCTCTCCTCTGGTGCTGGTCTGCATCAAGAGCACAAATGAAACAGATAGGTGATCAGGAGACGGATGACAGTGACCTTAAAATATGCCTGTACTGCATTCCCTCTCAAAATGAAATATATTGCACAATTTAGTTTTGGCTCAGTTAGACTGTGAAGCACAGGATGTCATGAAAAATTAGAACCAAATGTACATGCACAGTACTGCATTTTCTATGTACTGCATTTTCTATTAATCATGGACTGGTGATAAATTAAATCATTTGACAAGATTAAAATGAATCCATAACTAGGTATAAATGATGCAGTTTTCACAATAATATTGAGCCCCCCCAGACAAGATATGGAAAAGAGATCTATTTCCCAATGTACAAAGGAATCTGGATTAACTGTTCCTTATCTACTAGCCTCAATATTTTAGGAGAATGTGATTTGTCTGGATTATGCTGTCAGCTCAAAGTCCTTTGAAAGTTCTTACTAGTAAAACACCAGACTTGGTTATCACATTGCTTTTACATAATAATGACAAAGGAATAATTTGTGATTCATAGGGAAAGTTAAATTCTTGACGCTCTGGATTTCATTTTCAGTTTGCAGTGCCAGTATCTAGATCCTTGAAGATGACTGTTCTACCCCCCTTAAACCATGTAATAAATGTAATAATATTTTAATTCATTTTGAAACAGATGGTATCATATTCATTCGCACATTACTCTGGGACCTACAGAAATATTGGGCAGGAAACAGCACTGACATAGTCCAGCTACAGCAGTAATAGTCCTTTCTTCATGTCAAACTAATACCACTAGTATTTTGGCTGATCAGCTTGCTCTTGCCAGAGCAATGGCACATGGCTTTAACTTTCCACACTGTGTAAAGAGAGGTGAAACATGCTTTCACAGGGCACACAGTGTGGACAGTTACCAATTGTTTCTTACCTATTCCTTCTGGTCCCCAGGTTTGGTTTACAGTGGTGCTGAAGGTAATCCCACAGGAGAGACTCCGTTTGTATGTCAAAGTCCTTTTGGAGAGCTCTTTCTACTCCTGTTCAGCAGCTACACTCCAAACTGAATGCCATGCTCTCACTTCTCCTCCACTAGGATTCTAGGTCAAGAAGGAAATGCTCCGGCAAAGATGAAATGCTTCTCGCATGATCTCCCTCTCTCCCTCTCTCTCTCTCCTCCCCCCTCCCCCTCTTATGCATACACTCTCTTTAAACTCCTCACACTCCTCCCCTCTCCTATACACACACCCTCATTAACCCCCCCTGTCTCTTTCCTTCTCCCCTTTTTACTCCTCTGCAAGTCAGTCAAAGTGATACACTCTTTGAGGAGTCAGTGGGAGGGTGTTTGTGACAGACAGAGAGTGTAAGGGAGTGAGGGCACGACTAAATAAAGCCTTGACGGAGTAAGGAGGCAGGCCGTCACAATTCCATTCCCACTTGCACACTGCCTGTTTGAAAGAAGCTGTTGCTCAGTGGGGAGAGCGAGGTGCAACAGCGTGATGTCCTTTGTCAGGCATCCAGGTCTTTTCAGTTACTCCTCCTTTGTCCCCAGTCTTTCAGTGTGGAGACGGAGGCTTAAAGCAGTGGTCTATATTTAACTGCTTTGCCGCAGTCACTATGAGCCGTTAGCAGGTGAGGCTGTCTGGTTTAAAGGCCGGTTGCCTGGCTGGCCTCCTCGCTCTCTTCTCCAGTCATGACAGCTGACAGCTACTATGCCACTTCTCTCTCCCATGCTGGGAAAGTCCAGCTCAGCCAGCTACCCCTACCCACCGCGGAAGGCGCGTTAAAGATGTCTGGTCGGGACGATTAGGGCTACCGGGCTCTTCGGGACGTTCACAGTTAAACAGCTTTATGCCCGGCTCGCTCGCAAAAAAAAAACAAAAAAAAAAAAAACACTTGGCTTGCCGAACTAAATTTGTAGTACGGTATATATTTTTTTTACAGTGTCATTGGGCGCCGTTTCAGACAATGTGAGGTCACTGTGGGTGTTCTACTGCGGATAGAGCTGTGAAAGAGACTTGCGGGATATGGGGCACAGCCTCCAATGGATGAGTGGCAGAGAGCCACGCGAGGACTTAACAGCAGTCTGATGTCACTTAGTCAATGCAATCACTACGTAGAAACAAAACAAAGTTATTCAAAAAATACATGAATAGCACAGTCACTTCACAGTTGTGACCGGAATATACAATAGCCATCCACTCCTCTGTTTTTCATGCAATGTACCAGATCACTGAGTTGCCTTTAAAAACTTTTTTCACTTGCATCTGTCACCTGCGTGAGTGTGGTGTGCTGATGCAATGTTTGCACAGTCGTAGAACAAACACACGCACGCCTGCATAGAGAGAAACTCACTGCAGGCTGCTCAGATGATCTTCCCCAGATTCTCTTGGGTGGCAGTGAGGTGCTCTTATTTGATATTGACCTGTGCTCTGCCACATCAACTTCAGTGCAGTTCTTGACACCTGAAAATACAAATACTCTTAGAGTTAACACACACTGCAGTGGAGTCGTCATAGTGAAACACAAACCCCAGTTACTTGACAGCGTCTGTCCTCTGTGCATTATGTCATTTCGTAAGAACACGTGGAAGTAAGGAACATCTATACCAGCTGAAGTCATCACAAGTGTATGCTGACTGACTGTCATCATTCCCACACCCAGATGAAGTAATGTGGTCGGGTCCAGACGAAGGAGGCTTGTTATTACATCAGTCTGTATTCATACCCTTGGGATGGTGGTCTTATTTCAGAGAATCAGCACTGTGGTTAGTGTGAGAAACACAGTCGTAGGGTAGGCTGCTCCTAATTTCCACACACTAACATGTCTCAAATAACTCGCGTAAATAAATATCACACAGAATGAATAAGACAAACCGAACATCCTGTACGAAATAATTTATGGTTTCATATCAGATAAGGGACAGTTCATAGCTTATTTGGAATAACAGAAGCAACCTTGTGTTTAGAAACTTGCATGGCAACTTTTCCAATGTCGATACCATTCAGAGCTGCGCGCCAGAAGTTTAAGGCTTCAGTGACTTTATCTCAAGCTCACTCTCTTATCTGTCTTATTACACAAGGATCAGAGCCAGCTGTACGCAATGATCAGCTAGGGGGAAACAGATATTCTAAATATATAATTATATAATAAATACTGTACATGCCATACATTGCCGGTACTAAAGTTCACTATCTTTTTTTTGAATGCAAAATAAAAACGGTGTGTATGTCTGTTTCTCTCGCATCGGAAGCTGGAACCCTAAGCAGAGTAAAAGAAGATGTAATAAGGGCCCAACCCAACAGAACCATCACCAAAACAGCGACGCTAATCACCCTTTGTAACAAAATGTCACTTCCTATTTCAGGGCCCAGACATCACCTCAGCTCTCTCTTGTTCCTCTGTGATGTGGGCTAAGAAGCCATGCCTGTAGAAAGAGTCAGTGCCCTTATGAGGTCTCTGAATGCTGGGCCGAACAATAGGTCAAGCTTCAGCAGCATTCAGGACAATATGGAAATATGTGGCTCTTGGGCTCCTGTCACCATCCAAGATCTTAGTGCACAATTTGAACCTGGTGAATCTGTGCTCCCCCTACAGAACAACATTTATCTGACACAGGAAATAGGTAAAACACCCTGTTAACAAAAATGTATTGCTCCTCCGGACAATGAGTCACATGACCGTGGCTTGCAATATAAAGCAAGCAGACAGGCATTGAGGCAACTGATTCAGTCACTGTTTGAAAGTGGCATGATCGTTGTGCCGTTTGTATGTGAGCGTGTTCTCGGCCGCCACCTAGTGGGGAGTTGCAGAAAGTACAACTGTGGCCGGCAGTTGCACACAATTGGACTCGATTGTACCCACTAGACAACAATAAGAATGACGCAAGTGTTACCGGTTATAAATATCGGGGGTCATATTGTCAGCAGCCAGGAGTTCAAGGAGAACATCAATAGAGGAATGGGCGAAATGGGGCTTGACATGTAAGGATGGTTGTGGTGTGTTTTTATTTCTTGAATGAATGTAGAGGGAAGTGAACCCCTCTGACTCAAATCCACACTGAATATTTGATGGCACCGGAACTGGCCGTCCCCCATTGCATCACCTCTGTAAAGCAGTGGCGTGTGACATCACAATGTTGAATATCTAATAGGAAAGTTACTTGATTTGTCAAACAACCCAGTTTGAATTCATACAGTTACCTGACGGTTTATAGAAGCCAGACCAAGTGCTTGCAGTACTCCTTTTTCAATAAAGTAGATAACAGAAAGCGGGCCTGTGAATGCGTTTTGCCTAGTCCTGTATAGCGTTCAATTAGTTAAACACTCATTTGAGAATGTAGCACTGAACAATAGGGTGATACGTATCATACATGATACAGTTTAATGTATAGAGTGCATTTATGAAGTTACTAAATAACATAAGGCATGACCAACAGTAAAATGTTGCCAGCCAATGCGCACTGTGTGAATCACCCAATTTATCTGCTAGCAAGCCCTTTGCATATAATTAATGTAAACTTTGCAGATTGTATATTTTCTGTTTCTGAATATTTTTTATTCAGAAACAGAAACAAATCAGCAGTAAGTAAAATTCTGAGTATGTGTAATGACAATGTACTCTGTGACCTCATGACTCCACCTCTTTAATGCCATAGACTTACATAGAGGCAGAGTCTATACACATATACATTTTTGTTTCCTATGTATGGATGAACAATTATCAATTATAATTACCTGAAGAGGTAAGGAAAGAATATGTCTGGCTACTTGGTGGGAACCATTGACTACATCATTTGATAAAAATCACCAGGGTTTATGTATTCAGTGCTACTGTGTTCACAGGTCACCTGATTGATGGATTGTAGATGCTTATATGTACAACAACTACAGAAACTCTTGGTAACTCTAAATCTGAACTCTGATTTTCAATGTAATAAAACTTTCCAGAAAGTCACAAACCAGTCACATTCTTTTTTTTAAAAACTTCTATATAGTTATGCTCATAATATGTAATCAAACATCATGAGGATACAAAAGCAGTGAAGATGGTGCCTAGCAGCGGAGTTCAGCGCAGCCGGATGTCACAATCTGGATGTCTGCACTTTCCTTGAGGTGTGGTGGCAGGTGGGCTTTGACAGTTTCCACTCTGACCCATATCCATACTGACCCAAGCAGACAATAGAGAAAGTAGCTGGGACAAGGGACTGGAAGATGTCGACGAGAAAGGCTATGTTTAACATGCAGGAAAGGTTGGTTTTAAAATAACAGTAATATTCCATATTCCATCAATATCACTTACAGTTTTTTGTTGAGGAACACTAGTCTATGTTGTCTTGGTTCATCAGCTTGGTCTCTGGAGCCCACTCAATCAAATGCCAGAAGGCCATCAGGTGGGCGAAACTTGCAAATGTACAGGAGACTAATCTATAAATTAACCCACCCAAGACCATTCTTGCCCGGACACTATAATTTGAAATGAGCCCATTTTTGTGGGAAATTTTCCCATCCAGAAAGACTGAAATGTAGTCCACCCTAAAAACCCACCAAAAGATCAAAAGTCATGTAGTTTGTTTCACACATGGATAATAGAACACTAGACAGGACAATGTCATAGAGCCCCCTACACCTCAGAAGGGAGCAATTTGGCAGCCATCTTACTTGGGACTTGTTGTAAAACAGATACAATCAAAACACATGGCAGAAGTAGCATTTTAAGTCTGTATAATGGTTAGATTTGCCTAATATTATATAAATAACTTCCATGCATATTATTACACATACAATGACAATTTTCAGAACATTAACAACTAATACATTTGAAATGATTTTATAGGAATAATTTATTAGGAGGAAAACCTAGGTATGTGGTATTTAATGTAGGAATAAAAGACAAATTAGTACTTTAAATACAGTGCAAGTGTATATTGATTTCCTATGAAAACAAATTTTGCATTGTAACACATGGACATAGATACAAACATTATAATAATTTAATTGTACAAATGAATTCATGAAGCTTTGACTAAAACAATGCATGTTGTACAGTTCAATCTGACATACTTAACGAGACAGCTAGTAATACAATAGATCTATTCTAGATTTATTCCTTTTTCCCAGATCCTAAATATTTATAGATCTATACCAAAGGCTCAGTCCTACACCAAAACTTAGCCCGGTTACCCAAATTCAAAATCAAGGCATGCAAGCCACATAGCC
Organism: Esox masquinongy; assembly: GCA_016801175.1. Lineage (NCBI taxonomy): Eukaryota > Metazoa > Chordata > Actinopteri > Esociformes > Esocidae > Esox > Esox masquinongy. Next base: position 1,735 of record JACXGI010013741.1, on the reverse strand, counting down.
TAAAACACAAGTGCTTCAAACTAAAGTAAGATTGAATAGTTGAGATGACTTGAGTGCATTGTCAGTGTTCTTCAAATTCCCTTACTGCCCTTTAAAAATAATGGTCTTTGTGAGTTTATTTCTTAGACTCCAGACTTGTTGACGGATGTTGTGGACCTTGACAATGTGACGTTATCGAAGCGTAAAGTATTTTGCGACAAGCAAGGAAAGAAGAGAGAAGCTGTGATTGTCAATTCCATGCTGTGCCTCGATAACATGTTCTCCCATTCTAAAGATATCTTGAGCGCCCAGCTCTACTTTAACAGATACCTGGACCTTTGAAAGATGACATTCCTTTCACAGAGTATGTATCCATCAGTCTCCAGATGGCTTTTTCGGTGCTTATGATCACTGCTACACATCCAGGGGAAGAAATAACCAGACCTCCTCTGTTCTTTTTTGAAAGAAGGTAGGATTCATCATACTGGGGAGCCTCATTGGTGGTGAGGCAGTCTCAGCAGGTCTCACAGGACACCAGTGGGCTAAACTGAGATGACACTGCACTTAGCCTAATTAAAATAAAGTGAATTACTTATTAGGGTTCTAATCATAACAAAAGTAATGATAAAAACTAAGGAAAATCCATACAAATATTCCATAAAATATAATGTAACAAGGTAAAATACCTTACAAACCAGAATGCAAAGTTCTACAGCTCTTTATAACTGAGGAGAACACTCTAGGTAGCCAGGAGTTGTAAGATTGGTCTACCCAGCTGCTGACTGGCTGGAAAGATGTCTTCTCTTCACATATTGAAAATGCTACAGCCAAAGCTGCTACATACACCAGACTGGAACCACATTGACTGTTCTCCCTGGCTCAGCCTCAAGTAGTTTTTTTAATTGGTTTTAAATTGGCTGGCATTCGGGTTGTTGTTCCAACCAATATTCTGTTTTATTTAGGACAGTCAGTGTTTGGGCAGCCAAACCCTGAAATTAAATTAGTGTTTTTTTGTTCATTGCAGCTTGTGGTTCGGGACGCACAGTTTCAATTAATGAATTTGGACGATGCTAATAATGCTAATTCAAGACTTGGACAGAGGTGGAGAATGGCTTGATTTGAAAAATGACTCCACAGGCCTTCATGAACTCAGGGACGGCATAATTTCACCCAAATATGTATATAGGTCGATCTATCCCTTTAACAAGCATTACATTACTATCATATTTACAAACCAAAACATTTGTATCATATTTAACAGGCAACGAGTGCTGACGATACATTGTATTACCAATTTTCCAGGCCAACTACGTGATGTTGTTATTGATGCTTCGGTACAAACCTGGACTAACACAGTAAATGCAACAAAAAAAGTGGATGTCTAGCTACAGAATCCAGCAGGTGCCAAACTGTAGTAAGTTTAGTATAATATTTTCGGCCTGTTATTTCGTGTCAGAGAGCCACTCTGGGGAGTTTCCAATACCTAGCTTGCGGCTGGCTTTGAAGTTCATTAATTAAAAACACTACATAACTTAAGTATGTTATCTTTTTGCTTTTCTACTATACAGGTGCTGGTCATATAATTAGAATATCATCAAAAAGTTGATTTATTTCAGTAATTCCATTCAAAAAGTGAAACTTGTATAATGTATACATTCATTCCACACAGACTGATATATTTCAAGTGTTTATTCCTTTTAATTTTGATGATTATAACTGACAACTAATGAAAACCCCAAATTCAGTATCTCAGAAA
>JACXGI010013740.1:0-12510 GCA_016801175.1 Esox masquinongy | reverse complement strand
CAACACCATGATTCGTAGTGTTTTGTCTGCTGGTGCATAAGAGTGTGATTGAACGTGTACGTTAGAGCCCGTGGCCCCTGACTCCCACCTGCAGGCTGTCGTCCTCCTTGAACAGCTCCTTCTGGGGGAACAGGTCCTTGGCTTGGATGTACTCCAGACTGGGGGGTCCCTCCTCACCCTGCAGGACAGGAGGAGACAGGTCACATGTCGCAGCTCTTAGCACACAGGTTATCATTACACCAAAATTAAAACATAACCTAGACTTCTGTGAAGGGCATTTTACCATGTTTAACCAAGCACATATACAGACAGACAGACAGACACAGACACACCTCAACCATCTGGAGGAAGCACTGGAGGAAGTATGCGCAGATTAAACATCTGGCACTGGAGGAAGTATGCGCAGATTAAACGTCTGGCACTGGAGGAAGTATGCGCAGATTAAACGTCTGGCACTGGAGGAAGTATGCGCAGATTAAACGTCTGGCACTGGAGGAAGTATGCGCAGATTAAACGTCTGGCACTGGAGGAAGTATGCGCAGATTAAACATCTGGCACTGGAGGAAGTATGTGCACATTAAACATCTACCCGGTTGGACCTTGGATATCACGCGTCAGGACAAGGTGAAAGACCTGCGCTTGGCATCGCTCAGGCAGACAGTCATAGCCCAAAGGGCACCCTATTCCCTAGAAATGGCACCCTATTCCCTAGAGAACACTCACTTAACCAGTGGGCACAGGTGAAAAGCAGGGCACTAAATAGACAATAGAATACAATTTGGAAGGGGACGACAAAGACAGGAGGGGAATGTATAGGGCTGGAAAACTACCGTAACTTTCCCAATACTGGTAATAAAGAAATCCAGGTAGTCATATCCCAGGAATCAGGAGAATAACTAGGAAATTCTGTGTTTTAACACCCGGAATTCTAGAACATTTGGGAATTTTGGGAATACTAACAGCATTTTGCTGAACAAAACTTCCAAGTACATAACCCCTTTGAAATGCCATTAATTCTGGTTTGGTTGGCAATGGTTGGTAAAGCAATAAAGCAGCAATATCAGTTTGAAGTCAGTCCTTCAATGGCGACCGAACAAGTGGCTCTTGGCAAACATTTACTCAGCATGTGAAGACAGCCTGCATCGGTCTTTGACTCGGGGAGTCATGGTCTTAGGCAAACAGCGGAATGAAAGATTGACTAATGGAGCGCGGTTGGTTGGTCGGCAGATTAGTAAATTCAGTCAGGGCAGTACCTCAAGGTCATTGATTAAAACTAAGGAAAATTCAGGGCTCTGATACAAAACTCTGGACAAAACTGTCTAGTATCCAATTTTATTCAGGCAAAACACATTTTGCACAATAATAAAAATAATAATAATACCAAACAAACCAACAAAAATATTTGAAAAGGCAAGCACACAAACATACAAAAACGGTAGATTGCTCTTCTCTGAGCCGGAGCTCAATCATTTTCTGCAGGGGATAGCAATTCAAGGGAGTTTCACAGACTTCAGAAACATCCTGTGGTGTATCCAGTACCATCCAATCCTGTGTCCTCAGGCTGTATTTCGCGTTATCCTTTAAGAGGCAGATATTCTGGATGTTTTGCAGGAACATTTTGTGATTTAACAGAAGAGAACACTGCGCTCTCCTTACACAGAGACAGGCCCAACCCAATTTATTTTAAAGTTTTTGAGTCCTAACGTTGTCGGAGTTAACTAGAAGAGCACAGCGGCATATCACAGGTAGTGGTTTAAGTGCAGAAGTGCATATTAAATATATATCTACCAAAATAAATTTTAGTAAAATAATCCACTCCTAATCTTCATCTTTGCCAATTCAAGCCAACTACCAATATACTTACAGAATAAGGGGAACATGCTGAATAAGGTAAATTATGCAAATCTACATTTTTACTTATATTTGAATAATTTAATAGATGCTCTACATCCTGAGCTATTTTCACGAGCAATTAGGGTTGACTGCTTCATTCAAGGGCTAAATATTTTTTATTTTCAGGTCTGGGATTAGAACCAGCGACCTTTGGTTCACTGAATCAACACGTGACAACTAGGCCCTCTATGAAGCCCTAACTGCAGCCAGCAGAGTAACATGTTTTAGCTAGAAGGCACAATTTAACGGTGCCCTTTAACAGTTTTTCAAAACCTACCATTCAAAAGACACCAATGAAAAACGGACCGTTTAAAAATGATGACCATGTCTATTTCCCACCTTCCATACACAGAAAGGCAGCTTTTCAGCCATCAAATGAAACGGAAGGAAACCGATTTCCCTCAAAGGTAATGAGTCATAGTGGATAGAAATCCAGAAACACTGGACAGCTACTTTAGCTGCTGTTGTCCAGCATTTATACCCCATGCCTGTCAGTAATAATAGCCTCTTGGATGAATAAATGACATGCTGCTAGACTAATTGAAGGAGGGACGTCTGCCAAGAAAGGGGACTGCATGACAGATGGCCAGGGAGGACACTGGGTAGACATAGGACATTCTGACCTTGAAAGCAGGAACACTACAGATGGGTAATCATCTCAACGGTTTCTTGAAATGACCCCCCCCTCAGACAGGTGGATTCCACAGTCATTGACTGACATGTATATTTCAGTGATGCATTGAAATAACTGGGAGGCCGAACGCCAACGGCTCAACAACAACTAACTCAGGTAAAGAATTGAAAAAAAGAGAGACATCCTCTTAATAACATAAGCGCAGAGCTGAAAAACACACCTTTACTATACAGCTCCGCAGCTGTTCCGGTATAGGACTACCGCAGTAAAATATTGGACTAGGAAATGCTAAATGACATCTTTCAATAGTGTTCAATACTTCAGAATGAAAATAAACAATAAAAAGCACTTATGGCTTGTTGAAGTATCACTGGCAGATGATCGCCTAACAATGTCAACGTGGTCTATTGGATAAATGCCTACCGCAGAATTCCTTTGGAAAAATAGAAAGCACACTGAAAACTTGCTTAGGAACTAGAGTGCGGAGCCCCAACACACACTTAGACTTAGCGTGCTAGACACCTATTACCATTTCACCTCCACAGAGGAGAAAATGTGGAAGCATTAGGAGGATACAGATATAACTCCCTCCTCCCAACCCGGCTGTCTCCCCAGCAGCAGGTGTCCTCCCTCCCCCCTCCATCCATCACTACCATGGCTGAGACACAATGGGGACGAGAGGAGAGGGCCCACAGCGGAGTCCCCACTGCAGCCAGATGAGACACGGCGACGAAGATGACTCCGCATGCAACGAAGGGCCTCAAATCAGATGCAAGTCAGTACGGGCATGTACACATGCCCACACCATTATCAGTGGAAAGTCCCTGCGACATTATCACCCACGTTCAAGTGGAAAGTCCCTACAACACTTCTTGCCTTGTGAAAGTAGGAAGCACCCTGACCAAATCTAACTATTTATTCAACAAGTTTTCTGACATGGGATGCATGTAAGTGCTTCAAAATTAGTCTAAATAAGACAAAACAGTGAAAGGATCATCATATCGACAACCGCCAGCAAGAGAGCCATGTGAACCCAACTGGGAGGGGATGGGACGCCCATTGCTGCTACCAACACGGGGAGGCGCCACCATGGGAAGGCGCCAACACAGGAAGGCTCCAGGAAAAGCTCACAGGTCACGGTGATAAATCTGCAAACAGACCGCGCCACCACTGACACCTTGTTACCTGTGCTACCAAACCCACTTCACAAAAAAAAAAAAAAAAAATACAGAGAGCCAAAGTGGACGAGATCGACAGTAGGTTGGATCCACACACCTGCCACAAAGACGCCACTTTTTTGCGTTTTCATATCCTTTGGCTCTGGGTTGATTATGGTGCAGAAATGTGGGCAGTGGCACAGGAAGCGCGAGATGATCCCGTGAAACTTGAGTGCTGAAACAATGTGTTCTTCAACCACTCGGCGAGATAACACCACAGGCAGAGTACGTCAAAGCAGACACGCACCGGCTAACGCCGACAACCGCGGCGCAGACAATCTCAAGCAAACACTGCTGAGAAAATGGGGGGAAGAGACAGGCAACTAATTTCAATTGTATTTTTGCAGGGATCCGGACAGCTGGCTGACTACCTTTGCAGAGATCCGGACAGCTGGCTGACTACCTTTGCAGAGATCCGGACAGCTCACAACTCAGAGATGTGAGTTTTTCTAGGCTCCGTCACTGTCATTAGAAGCAATGAGATGTTTTGTGACGTCTAACCTATACACGCTGTACCTCCATGCAGGAGCCATGGCGACCATACAAAGAAATAGCAGTAGCTCGGAATGAGCATGACCGACGACGAATTGACCTGGAATGTCACCACTGAACTCTTAATTCTATTCATTCCACGGTCGTCAGCCAGAAATGTAATCCTTTCTTGGGAATTCAAAACACACACTAATGTTGTCTCTATCAGTGTTTACATTAGCCGGCAAATGGTATTAGGTGTAGTTGTCCGGCAGATGAAAATATCAGTGACCAAAATGTCCGGTGGAAAAACACTAAATATGTAATAAATATGGCATGTAGGAACACTTCAGCTGGAGCCTGCTGTAGTTTTGTCCGCATGTTTTTAATAAAGATACTTTGGTTGGAGTTTAGGTGCACAGGAACTGTTTTGCCTTTTACATTAAAATTTGTTTGGCCCTGCACCTGCAGAAGGATGCGCATTTACATTAGCCGGCAAATGGTATTAGGTGTAATTGTCCGGCAGATGAAAATGTTAATTGGTGTTACACCTGGGGAATGTGGAGAACAACTCCAAACTATTAACCAATCAACACCCAGGCTCCAAAACAACCAGAAACCTTTTTGGGTTATAGAATCGGTCGCCACCAACACTGCACATTGAGACTCATTTGGAATTCTCGCGGTATTAGGCTTGCTAGATAAGAGTCAAATTACTGAATGAGAATAGATTTAACCCCGAGACTGTCGTGTGGTCTCCGAGCGGCAAACCATTATTGCTCCCCTATGTCGTTGCACAAAGTCTTAGTAATACGGACCTGGTAGAAATAATAATAAATATGGCAGGTTCAAAAGACTAAATATATAATAAATATGGCATGTAGGAACATTTCAGCTGGAGCCTGCTGAAGTGTTGTCCACATGTTTTTAATAAAGATACTTGGTTGGAGTGTAGGTGCACAGGAACTGTTTTGCCTTTTACATTAAAATTTGTTTGGCCCTGCACCTGCAGAAGGATGTGCATTTACATTAGCCGGCAAATGGTATTAGGTGTAGTTGTCCAGCAGATGAAAATATCAATGACCAAAAAGTCCGGTGGAAAATATGCAAAATGAGTAAATAGATTAATAGCTTATTAAATAGCCTAATATTGTGTGACCTAGATGATCTGATGCCAAGAAAACAGTGAGCCTCCCCTCGCTCTTACAGTAAGACATTACTGAGTGTTTAGTCATCTGATTAAGCATGGCACGAGATTCAAAAGCCACACACTCCGGCAGCAACACCAGCATATGACCCTGAAATGTCAAAGGCGAAGCAGACATCCCTGGGCCAGTTAAAAAAAAAAAACCCACAAAAACAAGTGATGGTGCAATTGAGGCCAGCAAAAATACAGAAAAGCGCATTTATTGAAATAGCCTAGTTATTTGAAATAGCCTTCCTTACGCAGCAAAACATCTTTCAACGTTTAATATGCAATGGGACAACATATCCATACATTTTAATGCGCATAATCGAATTAGGAAAAAGTTGGAAATGACAAAATTCAACTCATCAGTTAAAATATTTTACACACACTTGAGTGTTTTTTCCTTTGTCTATAAAAGCAATTGCGATCTGGCTCAAATTATTTTGATTAGGTTCAGTAATAATAGCAACAGCCCTAAGTGTAACTTATATGCTCAGTTTGCAAAGAATGTGAAGAGTTCATCCTGCTGACTAATTTAAATTTAAAAAAACATTTGTTGGATTGCAGCGTTTGTGTTTTATTGCTGTTTAAATGCAGGCTATTATATGGCAATTGAAAACATGGCCGGTAGCTGTACTATATGGCCCGAATTCTGGACATTTTACGGCCATATTGGCCGTCAAAAAAAGCAGCATAAACTCTGGTCTCCATTTCCAGCTGAGAGGCAAGAGTTCTTGCTCTAGCAGGTCCCAGACCAGGCACCTGCCAAGATAAGTAAGGTCGACAGAGGAAAGTTTGCAGAGATCTTCAACTCTCCCAAATCCATGGTACTGTGAATACAAGTCCTCCATCGAGGCAAAGCTATAGTCTCGCCCAACATTAAATCCTTTTCCTATGAAACAGACAGACATCAAAGCCTCAACAAAAGCCTCTAGTGAACCCTGCCTAATATATATTGTAAGTCCCTCTGCTAGTCACCCTCACTGGCCAAATTAAACCTGTGTGAACCAATTACCTATAAGCATATCAGAATAGAGCCGGTCTGATGATGCAGCTGCTGGGTCATCAATCAACCTGCTCTGCATTGGGGACTCTGCCATGTGTCACTATGACAATGACCATCAGCCATGGAGCATCGATACTGACCACAGCCTTGGGCAGTACCGTGCACAGACCTTCCGAGGGGCATGTGCTGAATCTGAAAAGTGGGCGGAGTTGTCAGCTCACATAGACGGGCGTGTTGGTGTGAATGACGCGTGTAGAAAAAGAGATGACGCATGGCTATCGGAGTGAGTGACGCATGTAAAAATAAATAAACTGACGACACTTGCCCGTCCGTGTGCGCGACGCACTTCAATGTAGCCCGGCACATGTCTACGGGAAAGGGCACTACATAGTAAAGGGGCATGCGCTCTGCACAGGTTGAGCTTAACCTGGGCACGTGCCTGGCCTTGGGGAGAGGTCAGCCTGAGAAGAACAAAACACAAAACAAGAACACTCAAAATGCTAAAACGCTTAACTAGTTAGCATGGGAAGATGATTCTGGGGGGAACATTTATAAACTGCCTGCCTGGCTATAGAACAGTGGAGGCCCATGATAAGCCTAATATGGAAATGTTAATTGGTGATACACCTGGGGAATGTGGAATATAACTCCAAGCTATTGACCAATCAACACCCAGGCTCCAAAACAACCAGAAAGTTTCTTGGGTTATAGAATTGTTCGCCACCAACAATGCACATTGAAACTCACTTGGAATTCTCGCGGTATTAGGCTTGCTAGATAAGAGTCATAAATTACTGAATGAGAATAAATTTAACCCCCGAGACTGTCGTGCAGTCTCCGAGCGGCAAACCATTATTGCTCCCCTATGTCGTTGCACAAAGTCTTAGTAATACGGACCTGGTAGGAATAATAATAAATATGGCAGGTTCAAAACACTAAATATATAATAAATATGGCATGTAGGAACATTTCAGCTGGAGCCTGCTGAAGTGTTATCCGCATGTTTTTAATAAAGATACTTTGGTTGGAGTGTAGGTGCACAGGAACTGTTTTGCCTTTTACATTAAACTTTGTTTGGCCCTGCACCTGCAGAAGGATGCACATTTGTCTTTATCTTTGGAACAGCCGTTCCGTGTGCAGTCATTGGCTATTAATTTTACACTTAGGTGCCTTGATGATAAATGGCCTACTGGAAGGGCCACGGAATTTAAGCAAAACAAAATTAACATTTAAACTAACATCTTTAAATTAGGATGAGGAGAGCAAGGAGAGGAGAGGCAGAGGTTCAAATGAGCATCCCTGACAGGACCAGTCAGGCAAACAGCCGGGATTAAAATAGGACTGGGAATAGCGAAGTTCCTGAAGGTCTGATGTTTTCCTAATAATGCGATATAGAACTATGGAATCACAATATGCATCTAGTGCATATGTTTAATTGCAATTCAATATTGTCAAAATGAAGGCTGTCTCGTGTCTGGTGCAGAAAGCCATGGAAATAGTTAGTGCTGAACCGTCATGCAATTACTGTTGAAAATAAGGTTGTTTTACGCACGTATAGCAATGTACAGCAATGTACCCCCCCCCCCCCGCCACCTGTCAATCGGGAGGCGTTGTCCACTTTCAGAAACAATCAACTTTAATAGGAAAAATTGGAGAGCAACGCAGAGCCAGAATGAGAGACAGACAAACAGATTACAGGTCAAGTCAGGAGGATAAAGAACAGCGCGTTCTGTGACCAACGGGAGACAACAGCTTTTTTTTGCTTTGTCACTGCTGCTCTGAAAGCCAGCCCAGCCGGCCCCATGTCGCTGCCAGCCTCCCAGCCCCCTCTTCCTCCATCCATCCACCTCTCATCTTCCTCATTCCCAACACGTGACACCGAGGGCATTCAGCTAACACGATACTGTGATCCTTCCATGTGTTCTGAGCTGGGTCCTCAAAACTGTCTGACAGTGCAGCTTACAGCCACTGGAGGTGAAAAGGCCTTTGTCTACTGTGCTTTTTAATTTGCTAAAAACAATGGCGTACAAATCCCTTTTGTATAAACAAAAAGATAGAAAATCGCCAGGCCGCGTCACAGACTTCTCTTTCCACAGATTACCGCATTGTGTGTAGATGGACAGAAAACATGTGCTAGGCTGCTTAAAGAGGGAACAAGAGGAACATGAGAGGAAAACAAGAAAAACATGAGAGGAAAACTAGCGGACAGAAATCGCAAACAATAGTCTGAATGTGGTTGCTATGGAAATGAAAATCCTACCCCCTCCCTCACTTCCTCTTCCTAGTTCCTCAGCCCGTTCTTCCTTGGAAACATCATATTCCTGTGGTTGCCATTATGTCATAGCAGTTGGAACAATGAGGAGTCATGTCCTTCCGAATAACACAACCCTATGACTGTTTTGGCACAGCAGACCACATTGTTATGTACAACTACGAATTCCTGAGGACAAGGGAATTTTATAATAAACCATCTAAAAAAATAAAAAAATAAAAATAAAAAATAAACTTCTTTACAGCAAACCTGCGATGAGCAAGTTGTTTCCAGTTACGATTATAGTAAGGGCCCACCCGGCCAGACGGCCACAATACAGACCCGGTGACTACGGCACCACATACACACAAAAGCAAAAACATCTACTGGGCACACAGCCCTGAACACTCAACACTTCACCCAATTCAACAAGGCATCATGAAGGACAAAGTGAGAGACACTGACAGAGAGACAGACGCAGTTCTAACAGGGTATTGTTATTGGGCTGAGAATGGACAGTCTACTAGGCCCAGTTCAGCAAAGCAGCTAGAGAAAATGATGAATCATCCTACCTCGGACCCCCTCCTGGGTGTTAATATTTAATTGCCCTGTGCGTATAGGGCACTTGACAGAGCAGTGGAGCAGGTTGTTCTAGAAGTGCAGGAGGAGCTCCCCACTTCAGCAAATGTTTTAGAAAAACAAACCTAATTAACCACCCTCAAGTCATGAAATAAGACAAACAAATGCATGTCCTAATTCGGCACGCCTGCTGTATCTATCTTTATGTGAAATTGAACAAGCTAACATTTTTCTGAAACATTTGCCGACAGAGGCACGGAGCGAGGCCGGCCGACAGAGGCACGGAGCGAGGCCGGCCGACAGAGGCACGGAGCGAGGCCGGCCGACAGAGGCACGGAGCGAGGCCGGCCGACAGAGGCACGGAGCGAGGCCGTCATTATTACCAAAGCACTTGGCTCCAGTTACAGTCCTCCAGATTCACTTAGCAAGCACACAGAGATGATGCCAGCTAAAGTGGTGCCACGGTCATGGAAACAAAAAGTAACCAATTACATTAAGCCATTTATGGATCAACTTCCTATCAGGAATATGTTTTGCAGTGAGACAGTAGGAGTCTGTTGGAGATTGGACCTTTTTGTCTTCTGGAGTACTGCCAAAAGAACACAAGCTTAAGATGTAACATACTAAATCAGAAACAACATGAATCATATTTGCTGTGAATTGTAGTGTTATTTTTTACGACTATTTTGACAGGAATTCATGTTTTACCGATGAATCATGTTTAAAATGCATAAAGGAATCAATATAAATACATCCAAGAAAGGTAAAAGCAAAACACAATCATAGAAAAACATTAACCAGCATAAAGGTCTGAAATGCACTAAGGGTACTTATTTACCACCCTTCAAAGAGTGATTCAACCACTATGGAGCAACAAACAATCAGATTTAACTAACTTAGAGTTGGAAGAGACATCCAGAGTTATCCATCCCTGAGACCAGGTCCCTTATTACCTCCGTAGATTATCAAGTGAGGCACTGCTGAAGCATAACCAACAAAACGAGCGCAACGCATCAATCAACGAGGCTTCAAAACACGGCCTACTTAATGGTAGAGTGCAGATAGGTGTGCTGTAGTAAAAAAAATAAAAAAAATAAATAAATAAAAAAAACACCCACACCCACCCCCCACCAAATCAATATTACAGCAGACTGTACTGAAATGCCACATACAAACATGATTGGCTTAAAAAAGAAAAAAAGAGAACAAAATAAAAGGCATCCGGTTTCCATGGGAATGACATTGGCATGTTGCCTCCCTCTTGTGGATTCCCCTTGACACACTTGGTCGGGCCTTGGCCAATCAGAAGTCACTATGGGCTTCAGGGTGGTTTTGGTTAAAAAGACCTGCAGTTAACCAGAGGACCCTGCCCTGGCCTCCGTCTAACCTGCCAATAAAACTCGAGCTCTACTCCTCTCTCTAGCACTGACAAAACCTGACCAAATGCAAGATGATGATAACCAATTCAGCCCCAGCCCTCCCCTCTCCCAGAGCCAGTTTTACGTCAATGACGGAATAGGAATATATTTTGCAACAAAAATGGAGGGAGAAATTTAAGCAGTTAAATATATATATATCCAGAAGTTATGCCAAAAGCAATGTTAGCTGCAAGCTAACGTAAGTGCTAGAAACTCAACTCAGGAATTTATTTGAGTTGGCAGTGCATAAAATGGCCCAGTCACTAACTGTGAGACTGGTACACCAACAAACCACAACACTTTCATTTCCATCCTTTTCTAGGCTCTTTCAACACAAAAAAGGGACTGCTGATATTCAATCATAAAGGACAGTGAGGGGTGACAACGCGTGATAAATAACCGTAAAAAACTAAACAGCAGTGCACTTCAAATTCAACCGGTCAATCAATATAACGGACATGTCTTCTCCCTGTAGAACCCCCTTGACATAATGGACTTTAGCCAATCAGAGCTCACTACAGACTTGAGTGGTTTTGGTTGGTTTAGCCTAGACTGAAAATGAGAGGTTAATTGGAGGAGCTTGGGCTAAAAAATGTCAGCTCCTACTGCCTCCTCTCATTCTTTGCAATGACATGAAAGAACAGACAAGATGAAAACCTGCCTGAAGACGCGCTTCCATCATTATGGAGCAACCGGGACAGAACACTGAACGCTACGGAGACCACTGGCTGAAAAAAAGAACTGAAGGGCAACCATTTCTCCCTCACCATTTACCCCCTCACCGTCACAATGACAGAGAAAGGGCCTCTTCATCGACACAGTACCATACCATCCGACCCCGACACCTGCCTGCCTGCTCCAACAGTCCATTTATATTGCCTTTGCACCCCAATATCAACACGGACTGACTGTACCACTTGGGTCAATCTTTCCTGCCCTGAACCAGACTATTAGGCTCACACAAACCACCCCCCAACCCCAGACAGCCCTGTGCTTTCAACAGCTCATCTATTACTAAAGCACCACTTATGTGCTGTATACAATACAACAGTCTTGTCTGCTTTCAGCTCTGTGCTTGGCAAGGCTAGTATAGTCCCTCCATTCTCTATGGGAGAGACTCAGTAGGCTAGGCTGCTAGAGGCTAGACTAGCCCCTTAACTAACGGAGCTCTGGTAGAGGCTAGACTAGCCCCTTAACTAACGGAGCTCTGGTAGAGGCTAGACTAGCCCCTTAACTAACGGAGCTCTGGTAGAGGCTAGACTAGCCCCTTAACTAACGGAGCTCTGGTAGAGGCTAGACTAGCCCCTTAACTAACGGAGCTCTGGTAGAGGCTAGACTAGCCTCTTACCTAGCAGAGCTCTGGTAGCGGCTAGAACAGCCCCTTACCTAGCAGAGCTCTGGTAGCGGCTAGAACAGCCCCTTACCTAGCAGAGCTCTGGTAGCGGCTAGAACAGCCCCTTACCTAGCAGAGCTCTGGTAGAGGTTGCTAGAATACAACATCAGCTGTGACGGAAAAATTAGTGTGTGTTCTCTCCATCACAACACACGCTCTACCTCTTTCCTAGGCTAGGCTTTTCCCGACAGGGCTCCGGTTAAACAGGAACAGCGACAAACAGATGAACATTCTCAAACGCACGAAGAGAGGATCCGAGTTAGTCCTTTCTGCGCCATCAGCGTTTTTTAATTAACAGCTGTGACAGCATTCTCATGTCGACACCCCACCCCCCCTCACTCAACCCCATCCTTGCTAACTGACAGGCACATGCGTGGCGTAGGAAGGGGAGTAACATGGTACACACACACACACACAGCCACACACAGCCACACACAGCCACACACAGCCACACACAGC
>JACXGI010013739.1:9531-20371 GCA_016801175.1 Esox masquinongy | reverse complement strand
GGTGGTCAGCCTGTCAGTGCTCAGACCATACGCCGCACACTGCATCAAATTGGTCTGCATGGCTGTCGTCCCAGAAGGAAGCCTCTTATAAAAATGATGCACAAGAAAGCCTGCTGAAGACAAGCAGGCTAAGGACATGGATTACTGGAACCATGTCCTGTGGTCTGATGAGACCAAGATAAACTTATTTGGTTCAGATGGTGTCAAGCGTATGTGGCGGCAACCAGGTGAGGAGTACAAAGACAAGTGTGTCTTGTCTACAGTCAAGCATGGTAGTGGGAGTGTCATGGCACTGGGGAGCTACAGTTCATTGAGGGAACCATGAATGCCAACATGTACTGTGACATAGTGAAGCAGAGCATGATCCCCTCCCTTCGGAGACTGGGCCGCAGGGCAGTATTCCAACATGATAACGACCCCAAACACACCTCCAAGACGACCACTGCCTTGCTAAAGAAGCTGAGGGTATAGGTGATGGACTGGCCAAGCATGTCTCCAGACCTAAACCCCATTGAGCATCTGTGGGGCATCCTCAAACGGAAGGTGGAAGAGCGCAAGGTCTCTAACTTCCATCAGCTCCGTGATGTCGTCATGGAGGAGTGGAAGAGGACTCCAGTGGCAACCTGTGAAGCTCTGGTGAACTCCATGCCCAAGAGGGTTAAGGCAGTGCTGGAAATTAATGGTGGCCACACAAAATATTGACACTTTGGCCCAATTTGGACATTTTCACTTAGCGGTGTACTCACTTTTGTTGCCAGCAGTTTAGACAATTAATGGCTGTGTGTTGAGTTATTTTGAGGGGACAGCAAATTTACACTGTTATACAAGCTGTACACTCACTACTTTACATTGTAGCAAAGTGTCATTTCTTCAGTGTTGTCACCAAAAAAGATATAATCAAATATTTGCAAAAATGTGAGGGGTGTACTCACTTTTGTGAGATACTGTAAATGTTTTACTGTGTTACATATTTGCATTTAATCCTTTTTTTTTTTTTAAACAGTATGCAAACTGAGCAAAAATAACAACCAGTTAATGTGCATCCCTTGATTGCAAGCTATTTTTTTCCCCCAGTTATTAGCCATGCCTAGCCCTGCTTCAGCAAAACAACCTGCAGCAGTGAAAACCAAGCCTAAACTGGCACCGAAGGACAACACGGTCTCATGTAAGGATTGTGTCATTATGTCATAGTCTGTTAAATGTTGTCCTGTTATTTTCCTTATGAATGTTGTTGCTTGCTTGTGCATTTCAGGCCAAACAAGAGCTCCTGGATTGAATGAGATGACAAAGCATGTCCACCCACAATCTTGTGAAAGCACAGAGCAGCAGAATGCAGTCGTTGGCTCTAGCCCAAGCCACCGGAGGATGCTTTGCTTTGATGTTTCTGCTGGCGAAACATCCACCCAGACCAGAACAGCCTCCTCCTTCAAGGCTCCAGCAGCTGCCACTCATGTATTACCTTCTGTCCAACAGGATGAGAAAGAGAGTCCTAAATTGGCCCCTGCAAAGCCAGCTGTCTTAGGAAGCAGCAGGCCGAAAAGGAGGATAGAGACTGTAAGATGTATGGACAATACTCAAACAACATGGACTGGAACAGAGACTGAGAAATCCTCTGCTGTCCGAAAGCAGAAGGAAGCTGTGAAAAATACCCTATCAAAGAGAGACGGCGATCAAAGTCCTAGTCAAATTAGTAGGTGTCAAAGTTCAGGTAGCCATAAGACTGATGTCTCAGAGTTAGAGTCCTCTAACAGGTCACAAGTGAGGAGATCACAATCAGCAGAAAAGAAAGATGAAGGTGGAAAAGAACTTGGGAATGCGCAGAGCTCCAGATCTTCCTCCTCTGATCACAGACTGAGATCTGGGAGCAGGAAGGAGAAAGAGAAGGAAGATGCAAGTAGACAAGATCCTATGGAGGATTGTCCTGTTGAGGGGCGTGAAGGACCGGGAGAGAAAAAGACCAGTCCTCAGAACCCCCCTCATGTCACTGCTAATAAGGAGAATGAGCTGGAGGTGGGTAGGCGAGAGCGGCAGCCCACACTTGCACCAAGAGAGTTCAGCCCCACCCAAGTAGGCTCACAAGCCCCAGTCCCCCAGGTTAGCTCCAGTAAAACCCCCTCCAAGACCAGCCCACTCGCCAAGCAAGCTGCCGAGATGCTCCACGATATCCAGGGTATAAACGCTCCCTCCACCCCTCCTAAGAGGTCAGGTATGAGCTGTCCGGAATTGCCTCTTCCGCGGACCCCTGGCCCTCTCCAGGAAGCATCTTCAGACTGCCACAGGACCCCTGCACGTCAGAGGCAGGGCAGAGATGGTGAGGGCACCCCCAGGCATCTAGTCCCCCCGGCCACCCCAGACCTTCCTTCCTGCAGCCCAGCCAGTGAGGCCGGCAGTGAAAACAGCATCAACATGGCGGCCCACACACTGATGATCTTATCCCGAGCCGCTATCGCCCGGACAGGCACCCCTCTAAAAGACAGCCTGCGCCAGGAAGGGGTTGGTGCAGTGACCCCTGTAGCATCCAAGAGTAACAAGCGCAAGCAGCCTGAGTCATCGGCCAGTCCGACAGCAAAGAAAGATCACTCAGTTTCATCAGGCAGTAAAAAGAAAGCGAAGGTGAGCACAACATAGAAAATTTGATTCAATCTGTGTATCATAATTTCCCCTAAGGTTGATGTGATTACATTCAATTATGAACATTTGTCATAGATTTGGCATAAGGGCACTGGCTGTGAAGTCAGTTTCCTTTTATAAAGCACTTTCAAATTACTGCATGTCTTCCGTTTGTTTTCCCTTAGAAACAGAAGAAACTATTGGATTCCTTCCCTGATGACTTAGATGTGGATAAGTTCCTGTCTTCACTGCATTATGATGAATAAAGGGTTGGGTTATAAGCAGTTGGACAATGAGACAGGAATCTCCTGAACACTACCTAACTATTCTCCAGCAATAGAACAAGCCATCAGTTGTTGTCACGGTGCCTATGGTTAATCCATCATGCCTTGTAGTAATAAGGCATGCCTAGTGGAGCATGTCCTCAGCTCTTATTTTTTTCTATGTTGTGTCTATGCTTGTAGGGATAATACCCCTGGAAGTAACATCACATTACACATGACAATGTGATGTATACACTGTATAGAAAAATTGCAGTAATGCTTGATTAAGAGCGAGTTGGTTCATTTAAAGATTTGACTATGAGAATGGTTTCCCAACCTTATTGTATTAATTATTTCAAGTCTTTAACCCTTTCCTTGGTCAATGTTTGACTGTGTCTAAAGTGTTCCAGCTTTGTTTGTGTGTAAAATATGTTTCTGGAGGTGTTTTTTTTCTAGATATTTTAAATTAAATATAACAAAATCATGATGTTCTTGTAACCGACAATCTCTGGAGGCGAAAACAAATAGGTTTCTGTCCAAAGCAAAGTCTTGATTTAAAAACCTTGTTTGTTGAATTAAATATTTATAAAAGGTAATACTGCAAAATTGTATTACCCTAATAGTCAGTGATTACTGTAGTATAACGATGGAAGAATATCCATTGCTACTAATCTTAGTTTTTAATCATAACCAGGTTTTACTTCAAAATAATTAGTTTGAGAGAAAAACAGATACTGAAATATCAGTCTGGTTTGGCACCCCACTATTACTTCAGCCATAAAACACTTAGGGGTGGGTTTGTGGATTAAGTCCAGATTAAGTCCAGGCCTTATTTTTTAAGGCCTGGACTTAATCTGTGTCTGAAAACCATCCCTTATAGACCTTCAAGGGAATTTTAGCAGACATTACATCATATTTATGTAAACACAGAAAACAAGAAAATCTGTTGTTGAACGTTGTAAATATTAAATATTCACCAGCAAAAAACTTAGAGTACTTTCATATGGCAAATACTCCCTAGTCTGCAGTAGTCTACTAAGGAAGGAGTCCGTCGGGAACCGTCAGGGCCATTTACACCCTCAGAGAGGGCCTAAGGATAGATTCAAATCTATATATTTTTATCTATTATAACTTGGAATTTTGTTTTCATTGATTTAATCTTTTTTGTCTTAATTGTAATGGTCTTGCTATTGAATATCTTCAGTTTGTGTTGGAAAAACATGGGTTAATATCCAAGAGAAAAAAATATCCAATCAAATTTTCTTTGGTAGTCTCTTGGTAGAAATAATCTAGCTAACGTCATTGACTTCAATTAGAGCCGAATTTTAGAATGACGGCAGAATCAACTAGTCATATTGTCTTGTAATAGGATAGTTTTCACGTGTCGTCACTGCATATGGGAATGTGCACTTGGCGGGCGTCCCCTTCCATTGCCCACCATCGACAACTTTTACTAGTTATATATATCATACTAAATACCAGATAGTTGCACTTCTATTGGATGCGCTAACTGCATTTATATTGTATTTGCAATCATATCTACATGTAATCAGTGTGATGAATGACATGGTCTGTTTATCTGCACAGATGCAACCAACTCCAATGGTCTAGCTAAAGTTAGTGAAGCTAGCTAAACCTCTCTTGTTAAACATACAGCATTAGCTAAATTAATAAAGTTAATACAGGAGAAAATCGTACCAATCCAACCTTCTCCACAGCAACCTAGGCTGTCAATGGTGGGTTATTTAAACCGTAGGAATGGTTTACCTGACATTGGGAAAATGTGTATATTATTACTGGTACCTGTTGTCACAAGATTCTGTGTTATACTGGCTGCACTACGCTACACTGACCACCCATAGAACCAACAGTAATTTAGGTAAATTAGCAATCAACTTCGCTTTGACAATGAAGAATATCTTCACTTCCCAAACAATTGCATTACTGACCCACCCTGATCGAATGTACAGGTGGCTGTCAGTACTTTTGAACGCTTTCATTTTGGTAGCAGTGTGCATAAGGGGATGGATTCTCCACAAGGTGCAGGTGCATCTAAACAAATTTGAATATCGTGGAAAAGTTCATTTTTTACGTAATTCAAATCAGAAAGTGACACCTTTATATTCTATAAACCATATATTCTAGATTCATTACACAGTGAAACATTTCAAGCCATTTTGTTTCAATCTTGATGATTATGGCATACAGCTCATGGAAATCAAAAATCCAGTATCTCAAAATATTAGAATAAAACATTTACAGAAATATACAGAAATGTCGACCTGAGAAGAGCTCTGATCAGCTAATTAACTCCCTGAGCCTTCAGTGCACACAACCACAATCATGGAGAAGACTGCTGACTTGACAGTTGTCCAGAAGACACTCAATGACACCCTCCACGAGGAGGTTAAGCCACAGAAGGTCAACGATTGGTAACTGGTTTGCTGCCCATGGTATTACTGTGCTTGATTGGCCAGCCAACTCGCCTGACCTGAACCCCACAGAGAATCTATGGGGTATTGGCAAGAGGAAAATGAGATACACCAGACCCAATAACACAGACGAGCTGAAGGCCGCTATGAAAGCAACTTGGGCATCCATAACACCTCAGCAGTGCCACAGGCTGATTGCCTCCATGCCACGCTGCATTGATGCAGTAATTTGTGCAAAAGGAGCCCCGAACAATTATTGAGTGCATAAATTAACGTATCTAAGAAACCTTTGCAGGTGTTTTGAGTTAATTAGCTCATTAGAGCTCTTCTCAGGTCGACATTTCTGTATTATTCATTTTTTATTCTTACATTTTGAGATACTGGATCTTTTATTTCCATGCCCTGTAAGCCGTAATCATCAAGATTGAAACAGGCTTGAAGTGTTTCACTTTATGTGTAATGAATCTAGAGAATATGAAATAAATGAACTTTTCCACAATATTCTAATTTTTTGAGATGCACCTATACATGTACTCATCCCCAAAGTTCAGTTCCTGCAGGGATGTCGCTGTTTTTAACGATGTAAATAACGCAGCGGGTGCTGTATATGGGTCACAAGTACCTAAGACTTGCCATTTGTTTGCATACCTTTGCTTTTCATGTTTTGTGAGGTGATCTAAACACTCACGGCCTGGTAAAGTAGAAAATTTGTCCGGCTTGTGCACTAGCTCCATGGAATTCCCAGTGTTAGCCGCCAGGCTGTCAGAGCAAACACGTGACTGAAAACTATCAATTGTATGATGCCTCAAGGCCCTCTAGAGAGCCTAAGTATACGTCACTAATTCAGAACCAATAGCGAGACTTGTTTTTTCACGCTTGAGCCTAGCTAGCTGGCTAGCTTTTTGCAGCGAGGTCTGCAAAAGAAAGGTTTCCAGTTATGCTCTGTATACACAGGCATCCGAGTTCTCTATATGTATGATGTCAGATCTTTTTCCGCAACTGAGAGCCTAGCTCCAAAAGTCACGGTTAGCCACTGGAATTAGTCAACCCTAGTAATAGACAAGTAGAAATAAAGGGTCAGGTTAAGGCCTATTTACAGAATACATTTCCTATTTTTTCACCAAAATGAATTAAATTCTTCCCTTCAGAAAGTTGACAATATTGCTGCACGTGCATAATTTCTTTCCCCATTATTGTCCTCATCATTGTCATCGTTAGCTCCCAACTGACATTCTTTGTTCAGCTCACAAACATTGTGTAAGATGCAGCAGGCTGCAACAATATCTGAAGGTCCACATTGTTCCTCTTCATTAGGCACCTCCAGCACCCCTTGACACGTCCAAAACCATTCTACACCACCACCCGAGCAACTCAAAATTTGTTGAAGGTCTTTCCTTTCATTCAGGTTTCTTTAGCTCTCCCACTGTTGTCATTCAGGTCATTTTGGGTAGTGAAACCCTTCGTCCAAGGATGGATAAACGTAGAACTGGAACCTCACCGAAATGGGTTGTGTCGGGACGATCAAATGTGTGGATCTGTGATTGGTTAAGACGATTTTGATGGAGCTGTGGAAGGTTTTCCAGTTCTTGGAATCCATGTGAAACAACAGTGGGAGAGCTAAAGACGACAATATGTTCTTGATAAGATAACCATACAAAGCCATTTGAATAAAATAGATATCGCCTAAATTTGACAAAGTATTCTTGATGTCAGTTATTAGAATTTGTTATTAGGATTGTGAAAATAAAAGTAATTTTAACATCAGAAGAATACAAATTTCTGCACCTATTATTAGTATAATACACACACACACACACACACATATATACTGCTAAAAATAATGAAGGGAACACTTAAATCACACATCGGGTCTCAATGAACAAAATATATTAAAGATCAACATCCTTACTGTACATTGTGTAATTCGTTGAGAACAACATTATGTAACAATGGTCAATGGAAACCAAAATCACCAACCAATTGAGGTCTGGATTCAAACTCACACTGAAAAACAAAGTAAATATAGTGTTTATATATATATATATATATATATACACTATATAATATGCTGCTCATAAGAATTAAGGGAACATGTAATCATCACAGTATAACATCAAGTCAGTTTAAACTTCAGGGATATCAATCTGTCCAGTTGGGAAGCATAAGTGATTGTGAATCAATGTAACCTGTTTTGGTGCAAATGATTGTGACAACATGTGCACTGGAGAGGTAACAGCAAGACAACCCCCCAAAATTTAATGGTTTTGCGGACAGTGGCCACAGACAATTGCTCTCTCCTTATCCTTCCTGAGTGATTCTTCTCTAGTTTTGCATTTTGCTAGTGTCTTTGTCACTACTGGTAGCATGAGGCGGTACCTGCAGGCCATTCAGGTTGCACAGGTAGTCCAGCTCCTCCAGGATGGCACATCCATATGTGTTCTCGCAAGAAGATTTGCTGTGTCTCCCACTACAGTCTCAAGAGCATGAAGGAGATACTTAGGAGACAGGCCATTACATGAGGAGAGCTGGACAGGGCCGTAGAAGGGCATCAACCCAGCAGCAGGACCGGTATCTGCTCCTTTGTGCAAGGAGGAACAGGAGGAGCACTGCTATAGCCCTACAAAATGATCTCCAGCAAGCTACTGGTGTGCATGTTTCTGACCAAACTGAATCCATGAGGACCCGACGTCCTCTAGTGGGACCTGTGCTCACAGCCCAGCACCATGCAGCTCGATTGGCATTTGCCAGAGAACACCAGAATTGGCAGGTCCGCCATTGGCGCCCCATTTTCTTTACAGATGAAAGCAGGTTCACACTGAGCATGTGACAGACGTGAAAGAGTTTGGAGACGTTGTGATGAACGTTATGCTGCCTGCAACATCATCCAGCATGACCGGTTTGTTGGTGGGTCAGTGATGGTCTGGCGAGGCATATCCTTGGAGGGTCGCACAGACCTCCATGTGCTAGCCAACGGTACCATGACTTCTGTTAGATACTGGGATGAAATCCTCAGACCCTTATGCTGGTGCAGTGGACCCTGGGTTCCTCCTGGTGCAGGACAATGCCTGACTTAATGTGGCCAGAGTGTGTAGGCAGTTCCTGGATGACGAAGGCATTGATGCCGTTGACTGGCCCTCACGTTCCCCAGACCTGAATTCAACTGAAAACCTCTGGGACATTATGTATTGGTGCATCCGACGCCACCAAGTAGCGCCACAGTCTGTCCAGGAGCTCACTGATGCACTGATCCAGGTCTGGGAGGAGATCCCCAAGGATACCATCCGCCGTCTCATCAGGAGCATGCCCAAACGTCGTCGGGAGTGCATACAGGCACGTTGGGGCCATACACACTACTGAGTTACATTATGAGTTCCTGTGATTGAAATTCACACAAGTTGGAACAAACTGTGATTTCAATTGTTTAATATGTTTTCAGCATGAGTTTGAATCCAGCCCTTAATCAATTGGTGATTTTGGTTTCTATTGACCATTGTTACATCATTTTGTTCTCAACAAATTACACAATGTACAGTAAAGACTTTGCTCTTTAATATATTTCGTTCATTGAGACCCCCTGTGTGATTAAGTGTTCCCAAAAAATTTTTGAGCAGTGTAGCTTCAGAATTTATAAGAGTACCAGTTTATCCTGTTTGGTTCATTCATTAATGTAAATATTAGGGGCTTATCACTATCAGTATTAGACTTGTACCAGTGTTTGCCACTGGTGTCTAGACTACTGCACATCTTTTATTTACCCTCTAGTTTGCCTTTGATAACAACACAGTTACTCAACGGATATGTTTTTGAAAACGTTTTGTGTTGCACATTTTTGCTGTTGTAGCAATTAATTTTATTAACCTTATTTAAAACATTATGTTTTTTTTAAATTATATTATTTACTCAATATTGACTGTCGATGCGTCTTTTTGCGTTAAAAAGAGATTCAGTTATCACCCCACCCATAGGTGGCGGCAATACACACCTTATATTTTGTAATCCGCAATGTAACCTGAAAGAATAAGACAGTGATTAAGGATTCCGTGAGCCGGAAGTGCTTGTCTAGTTTTACCTTGTCTACTTTAAAGCGTTTCTGGTAGGTATGGAAGTTCATTTATTTAATTTGAGGTGAAGTAATACGTGTATCTTTAGTTTTAATGTTTCCATGGTTGACAGTGTAATCGTGAACGTCGGAAGACAAGAAATGATTGATCCAAACGTGACCTTTATTCTTCGTTATACTGTTCCTAGCCTTATTAATATCTTCCAGGCAGTGGTGCCAGTAATGTAGATTTCTGGTGTTATGTAATTTGTCATTTACAGAGACATTGAATAATAAACTGTAGTTAACCGGCTACGTTTTATATTCTCATGTGATGCCGCTGCTTTTATAGTTAGCTATGAGTGTGATACACAGAGCGTGGTTACAGTTCTATAATGCGTTAATCGGCTGTTAGCTTGTATGCCGGCTAGCTATCTTAGCGTTAACGTCATCGTATGCAAATGTTGCAACGCTAATAGTGCTAGTCTTACTAAGACTAGTAGGCAGGACAAACGATTTCACTAGGATCGTTAAACGCAATTATACCGTGTTTTTGGACTCATTTATTGGTTCCTACGTAATTAGGTGACTATCTATACATTAAAATAATGCTACCAATCATTTAGTTAGGTATTCCCGGAAAATACCCAGTGAATTGTCGACTATTGTCGTCATTTCAGTTTATAGTACTGTATAGCCAAAATTTGTCAAAACATTGATTTTAATTGTTCAAATTCATTATCAGTCTGCTGAAGTATTTGAAGACCGTAAGTTGTTCAACACGCATTCATACGTGATTGTTTATATTTTACTTAAGAAGTACCATGAAAACTGCAACATTTACCAAATGATTACTACAGAATTAAACTGATCACCTTGTCCTACTATAATCAAACCCTGCAGAATACTGTCCTCGATTTAGCAGTGAGTGAGATGGCAGTGAATGGAGCAAACTGTGAACATCAGAAGCGAGGAAGCAAAGACAAACAGAATGGACATTTTGCAGGTCGGTTTTGAAACTTCCAAGTAAATCAAAGTTATGCAGTTTCTATGGAGAACAGATAAACAACACAGGACGGAGAAGGGTCGTGTTCTATGCAGCAACTAAAGACAGTATT
Organism: Esox masquinongy; assembly: GCA_016801175.1. Lineage (NCBI taxonomy): Eukaryota > Metazoa > Chordata > Actinopteri > Esociformes > Esocidae > Esox > Esox masquinongy. Next base: position 9,909 of record JACXGI010013739.1, on the reverse strand, counting down.
CTATTGTATTGATATAATGGTCCAAAACTATTGGGTTTAGAATCTACACAATGTCTCTTGATTCAGTTGCCTGGAGTACTACTATAGTATTTGTGCTCATGTTTAGACAAATTGACATAGCTGATAGCCATTGTCCAGGCAAATTTGATAGAAAGCTATTGTGTGTTTATCTGATATGTGTTGCTGTATCTACAGACACTCTGGTGAGTGAGAGGAGGCAGAAAGACAGAGAAAAGCGCCTCTCCCTGGTTTTGTGGAAAAGGCCTATCGTCACACTACAGTTCTTCCTCCTGGAAACCCTAATCATAATAAAGGAGTGGACATTAAAGTAAACCAACACTACTTAACCTTAAAACTGGGGGGGGGGGGGGGGGGGGG
>JACXGI010013738.1:0-20276 GCA_016801175.1 Esox masquinongy | reverse complement strand
ACACTCTTGGCATTTTCTCAACCAGCTTCATGAGGTAGTTGTCACCTGCAATGCTTTTCTGACAGTCAGTTAGGAGTTCCCACATATGCTGAGCACCTGTTGGCTGCTTTTCCTTCACTCAGCAGTCCAACTCATCCAAAACCATCTTAATTGGGTTGAGGTTGGGTAATTTTGGAGGCCTGGTCTTCTGAAGCAACAATCTATCCCACTTCTTCTTGGTCAAAGAAGAAGGCAACACCAAGGCAAAGGGTGGCTACTTTGAAGAATCTGAAATATAAAATATATTTTAATATATATATATTAAAATATATATATTTATATAGACATACATTTGGGAATGTATTATTTTCCCTAATAGCCAACATTAAAATATTCTTGCTGAAAGAAAAGGGAACTATTAAAGAGGACACTGATGATGAAAAACAAAAATAGTTGGGGAAGAAAAGTGAGTTTTGAGGGTATCCACATGGGCCTGTAAAGAAAGTCGGCTTATTCTAATAAATATTCCCTAAAGACACCCAATGTGGATACCCACAAAACATTACCTCCGAAATCCAAACAAAAATATCTCTCATATCAATGTAAGATTGGAAATGACAATCAAAGTAGAGCAATCGCAAACCAAAAGATAACAAAAATTGTCACACATCTATCATCTTATAAGGTAAGAAAAACAACAGGGTTTGGCTTTCTGTTTCTCGCATAACCGTCAAAGCATAGTGCTAGCGTCTCTTAAACAGCCCAAAACGTGGCAGCCCAAATGAAAAAAATCATTCATCAGATATTTTAAAGGAGGAAGTCTCTCCATACAAATACCTCTGCCACCCAATAAGGAATCCACAAGGCATCTCTTAAATATTAGCTGTAGCAGCCCAGGTAACAGACATGATTCATCTGACATTTTAAAGGAGGAAGTGATAGAAATACCTCTGCCAGCTGATAAGGAATACACAAGGAAATACACACCTACACATCGCTGACACACTCGCACAGACGTCATGCCTCTATTGAAGCAACTTGCCAGACAGTTATGGGGTTCCATTTAAAGGCAAAAATATGTCTATTGTTTTGCTGTTTGCCGTTTTGCGTATATTGGTTGGTGCCGTTTGCTTTGGTTAATTTTCCAAAGACACTAGCAACGACCACTGTGAACGACAAGTTACAAAGACACTAACAATGACCAATATGAACGACAAGTGACAAAGACACCAGCAATGACCACTGTGAACGACAAGTTCCAAAGACACCAGCAATGACCAATATGAACGACAAGTTACAAAGACACCAGCAACGACCAATATGAACGACAAGTTACAAAGACACCAGCAATGACCAATGTCGATTAGTGTACACTAAACAGCAAGCGACTAACAGTAGACTTATTTTTGGCTTAAATTAAACCCCACGGACAGTATCCTTCGCCCCTGTAAAGTCATATGCACAAACATGAACATCAAAACACACGGCTGGGGGCAGCTGGATAGCCTGGTGATTGGAGGTTACTATTATATTTACTAATATAGCTTTTTTTAAAATATAAGGAACCTTTAAGATGATTTAATGTATTTTTTTTAGTTTCCCTTTTTTCATCTGAGAACCAGAGGCGTCGCTAGGATCACAATACATTCGGGGCTTAGCCCACCCACCCGCCCCGACCGGGACAGAAAGTACAGGGTTTACACGCGGAATGTACACGCGGAATATTTAAATGTACACGCTAGCGGCCTACACGTCTAGATTGTCATAATGTGCGATTGGAATTATAGATGAATAGATCAGGGGCTATTTTTTATTTTTTTTAGGTCAATTTGAGATCCGGGGCTACTCAAAAAAGATCCGAGGCTAAAGCCCAGGCCTAACGACGCCACTGCTGAGAACCATTTCACATCAAGGGTTTTTTAGGCTGGGTATCAGTCAGTATTATGCACTTTGGGACGACTTCTGATATATGAAGAGTTATATGAAATACATTTTGAAAGAGGAATACCGATACAGTGCTTTAGATGGTAAACTTGTTCTTGAAATTGTTCTGAATTAATTGTACTAAACACAAAAATGCAGAAGCTCTCATCCATAGTTCTGAATCTTGTGTGATATTTGGCATAAAACTGGAACTGCTCTAGCTGTTTAAAATATTGAATAAAACGGTTTTGTAGTCCCAAACACTGTTTTTCATCAATCCTAGATTTCATATTGGTTTACTTAGTTAATAATATGAAATAAAATTAGTCTAGCTAGTTTGCTAAGTTATGTAGCCAACTAAACTGTAATTCACCAGTAATTCCTTATCATTTTGGCTTCGATAACATCATTTGGCTGTATAGAGGCTATCAGATAATGTTGATCAGACATTTCCATTGTCCCTTTGAGACTGAAACAGGGAATCCGGTTGGCATGGGTGCTATTGTTGGAGGGTAGAGTGGGATCGTAGCTTGCCGGTACGAATGAAATCGAAGTTTGTTTTCCATGACCACAGGATACAGCAAAAATAAACAGTACAGTGAAATGCTTGATTGCAAGCTCCTCTCTGACAATGCAATAATGCCAAGCAATATCAAATAATTACAGAGGAATTATCCAGAGGAATAAAACATTTAAATGAAAAGGTAGACAATGGAAATACATTGTAGTCTCCAGAAGGTATTGGAATACTAGTGTGTGTGTGTGTGTGTGTGTGTGTGTGTGTGTGTGCATGCGTGCCTGTGTGTGCGCAGCCGAGCAATAGAGATTTGAGGTCAAGAAATGTTGCTGGTGGTGGCTTAAAACAGGTTTAACTAGGTTATGTCTGGGCAGATTTCAAGAAAAGTACTAATCAAATGACCTGTGAAGGAAATGTTTACCTTGAAATATTTTCTCAGGTAAAGGGAGGGCTTCAAGTGTTCACAATAGCATTTATATCATGCCAATTTCATATAATGGGATTTATATAGAATAATTATAATATAATGTACCCTTCCACTCACATTAAGTGCATAATTATGTGTTTCTGGTCAGTTCTTATGAAGGCCCATAGGCGAGGACAGGGGGGACATGACCCCCCCCCCCTCCTGGGGAAAACTATGATTTGTCCCTCCCAATATATAAATGTAAACATTTCTATGTAATTTCAATAATAGTATTAAGACGCAGTGAAAGCACTTGTGGTGAATATAGACACTTAATAGTGGGTTTGTTTAAAATATTTGCGACACCCCCGCCCTTTGCCTCACAGTGGTTTCATCCACTGCCCCCCAGCACTCAGCAGCGGCACATGGTGCAGGTACGGTACAAGGGTGGGAGTCTGACAGTCTGTCGTTGGTGGTTGACTTTCAGTAAGTAGTTCAAACAATGTTAGACATTTCTTTACTTCTACCACTCTATACAATAAAAAACATTTCCAATCGTCACCAGACTTCATTTTCTCTGCATTGAATGACAGGTCACTCGTTATGTTAGCTAGCGGTTAGCTGAAGTTTTGCTAGCAAGCTACAGTAACATCAACCAGCTTTTGCAGCTGTTTGAATTCGAGTCAATGAGAGAAGCTTGGAGTGCAGTGTATGTAGTGTTCCTTAGCTGGCAATGTGACTGTTCGTGTCTACCTACTGAAAGGTACTCAATGCACGTAGCTAACGTCAGTTTGTTTTATGTTGGTAGGGTTCACACACAATAGCTGAATTTGCAGAGCTACAGGAGCAAGTAAACCGATGGTGCAAACTAAAACAGTATTACAGCACTACTTTTGGTGTCCCCCTCAAAAATTGCACTTGAGAAAATGTTATGTAATTGTCCCCTCCAAAATGTATATCAGATTTTCGCCCCTGTGAAGGCCTACTATGTTACTGATCAACACTGGATCTTGAGGAGCCGGTACGGTGAGGGAGTGGGGACACGTCTCGAATGGTTTTATAACAGGTTTGTGGAGGGTTGGCTCATTTTGCGCAATTTAATCTTCGCCTTTTTTTTCCACACTATTAACCTAAGTTCTCGTAACATTTTCGCACAGCAAGCACGGTAGAAAAAATGGCAATGATTAGTGACTACTGAACAACCTGAAAAGCTTTTTCATATTAAGTAATGTAATTAATTAAGTCGCACCGCCTCGCCCATTAGGTTAAATTAAGGTCTCATTGCTTGTTTTCTGTTTGGTGTGTCAGTGTGGAACAACATTGATATTTGTAAATTGTAATGGGCGACGGGCAGTATATGTGTTCCTGTATGTTATAAGCTCTAACTTTGTTCGCCCTGTTATAATATTGCAACATAATTGTTAGGATGACTGAAGTGGGGGGACCCTGACGGTTAATGACTGTATGGGTGCTAATGCAAACATATTTCTGTCCATCTCTGATTATGCATGGGCATTACATTTCTTGTGAGTTGTGTATACTGTCTATGCATGGGTGAAGAGTTGCGTTCTAATGAAATATAGCAAGATACCATCAGAGACCTGTTAGGCGGGCATTCAGGCCAAATGAATCAGAATGTAGTCTATGACTGATTGACGTCTCAGGATTTAACTCGTGTTTTGTATTGTTACGAAAACACGGGAGGAACCAGCAGACGAGCACTTTGGTGAAAAGTTTGTTAGACCGCATGTTGTCTTCGCTGCAGCAGCGATGAAATGACCGCAGAGCTTGAGATGGAATGCAAACAGGGTATGATGGCAGAACGCAATTCAGTGCCACTTTGTTCCAGATAAAATAAATGCCAGCGAATTACGAAAGTATTCAGATGGTGACACATGATTATTTTTTAAGCTCTGAATGTCAGGAATTTTTATTTGAAATGGTGCGGAGAGAGGGGCTGGATTTCAGACTGTCAGATTTAATTTGATTGTATTTTCATCCATATTGGGTGAATCATTTAGAGTTTACAGATTTTTTTGTACATAGTTCAAATGCGATCTAATTTTAGGGTTTCAAAAGAATTTGAAAAGTAGGCTTCACTGATGTTTCCTATTAGGCTGGCGTGTTTGCTTTGCTTGTTAGTGCAACACAAGAGATCTGTCCATGTCAAGTCTTAGCAGACCAAGGAAAACGTCTACAATGGATGACCAGTCAACGCTTTATTTGGATCGTCAAGATTAGCTTACCATCCCGCAGATGCTCTACAGATATTCATACTATCAAGAAACTCAAAAAAGGTAAATGCTTGTTAAGGTTAAGGTTAGAGTTAGGTTTAGAATGAGTTGTTAGGATAATGGTGAGGCCAATTGATTCGGTTATAGATAAGATTAGATTTAATGTTAGGCTTAGTAGATATTTAATTGAAATTGTATTTCTAAAACGAATTTCAATTAAATGCAAAAACTGTTTATATTGCATTTAATTTAAATTAATTTTAGAAATACAAATTATGTAATTAATAATGCATAAAATACTATTCATACTGATATATGCATATTCTGTTTGAGTTTGTTAAAACAGAAGGGGGGCTAAGCATTGTGGGTCTCCATTTTATATACAATTTAAGAATCAGGAATAAACGCATAGACGTTGGAATGGTCGTAAACCATCCACTCAGAACAGCCAACAGACCGAGCAGAAGTCTAACGGACAGACAAACCGGAGGGACAAAATATTTCGAGTCTGCACATAGTTCTTTCAAAAAGTGTTTTTGTTTGTGGGGCGGGTTAAAATAACATGTATGACGACAGATCAAATGGCATTAAGCGTCTCACGGGCGTCTTTTGGATTGGCGACAAGGAACTTGAATTGTGTTATAGCCTAGTTCAACAAAAGAAAGTTATTTGTAATTATAGTGCATTTGTTTTTAGATGCCATTTAAAACATTGTGCAGGGAATACAATATAGTAGGTGTGCTTACCAGACGTGTAATTGTGTCTGGGGTTAATACTTCACATGCAGTCATTATAAAAGAAATTGGACAAAGCAGAGCGTGATTCGAAATCGAAATTATTTCGAAAATAAGAAATTGAATTTCGAAAATAAGAAACAGTTGCGACCAATAAAAAAGACATGTAGACTGTTATAATCCCGCGTTTGAAACGTTTCATTGGGCCACTCTTTTAAAAAGCAACGTTTGACTGACGAGATCTTGCGCATCTCACTTCATACTGGAAACTTTCTTAATTTAGAAAAACATGTTCCGCTTCATTGTAAAATATATTGAATTATATTCTTGGAATAATTGAGGTATGTCCTGACTGCAATAAGGGCACGTGGAATTAACTGAATTTCTGCTAAATTAACAAGCATGGATATGCTGTTTTCACAACACCAGCACAGCGCCAGCGACTAACTTTGCCCCTACGGATTTAAACAAATCAGCTGGGTACTGTTACTTGGTTTGTTCAGTTAAAAGTCTCGAATGGGTCCTTAAGAGGTATTATTCGTTTCACCTAGTTACTCGCAAGCGCAGTCCACTAGATCAGCACATTTTACCTGTGCTGGTTTCGTTAGTCATGGTATCTTGTACCTAGGTAGGCCCATCTGAAAATTAAGTCCAGCATACTACAAGCAATCCGGGCTGCTTCATTTGTTCTTTCCTAACCTTTTACACATCTTTAGTATGTTCTGTGTACAAATGGGGAACGAACATGCGAGCGGAGCCGTGGTCCAATACCAATAGAGTAGGCTACTCCCAGCACCGTGCACATTTGTAGCTCCCCGCTGGAGACCAGGGTACAATTCCCGTCCCCATCCTTTACCTCTGTGCCTCCAGCTGTCTCCCTCTGTTTTGTCCTATCAACAAAAGCCTTGCAATATAAATTTAAGTACAATGAGCGTCCATTTCCCTTTTTTTAAAGAAAATAATATACATAAAAGTGCATTAAAATAACATGTGTGTGCACTGTGAAGAAATATTTGCTCCAACTGATTTTCTGAATTATCGAACATTTCACATAATACATTTATTATGTAAAATGTTTATTATGTAATTTATTTTACATAATAAATTCAACTCAGAGGAATATCGAGCGCATTCAATGTATCTACTATTCTAAATGTAAAAAGAACGTTTTGCAATGGAAAAAATAAAAGTGAATTTCTTGCAATTGAGCAAGTTGATAAAATACTTCTCTAAATTTCAGCCAATTTACTCTGTCGAATATAACGCGCTACCTCAAACGTCGATTGCAACAGGTGATTGCACCTGTCAGTACAGCGATCTCCTAGCTACAGCCAACTTGGCTCCAGAAGTAGAGCATCAACCACGCCTCTCAACTACTCATTGCTTAGTTACGGTAGTAATCGTTAGAATCGAGTCAGTGCAGATGGTTACTAGCTACTTTCATTGCTCACGCTCCCCTATCACATTTCTCCTTGTCGCGTGAAAACGCAAAGTCTGTGGAAATTTTATTAGTAAAAAAACAAGGTATGTCAAACTCCTCAACTTGTCCCCTATCACAATAGAATGATCATATCCATTACTGACAAACTGCTATTGTTACATTTAGTATCCTGTATTTGTAGCTACATGTTAACTAGAGAGCTAGCTTACATTATTAGCTAGCTAAGTAGTATTATTTTAAACTCACTGATTACATTTGTTTGCTACAGTAAAAAGACGACTACAATAATAGTGACGTGATTCAATAGAATCTGATGTATAGAATGGGAATATCATTTTATAAACACCTTTTTGAAGTGGCATGTTGATTAATTTAATAATTGATTATACAACATTTTATACTGTAACCATAATTGGTACATGCCTTGTCCATCTGTATATATGAAGGTTGTATATGAAGGTTGTATATATAACCTCAAATGTATATGAAGGTTTACAATTATCTTTCATCAACAAAGCATACAAGTAGGACACAGAAGTTAACCTCAAAAGTTCAGGAAAAATTCAGACTGGTCTCCAAGAAAGGCCCCTAATACTTAACAATTTGTGCCCCACAACTTTTTGAATTCTGGTGCCAACTCTGCCCTGTATTTATACCTTATAGAAACATCTGCTAACCATGAACAATCCAATTATTCCCTACTAGGCGAGAAATTAAGTACATAGGTATACACTGTCTTAACTATATAATGAAGAATCATTGAATATGAAAATAAATATAGAATTGACATTTTTCGGTTCCTTCACAATGAATTGGCAATATCCAGGTCTCTGAGTACTTTATCTTAAATTGGATGTCTCTTAGTTGAAGATATTAATGAATTAACGCGTAGTATGTTGAAATGAAGAGATCAATATTGTTCTATTGCTTGACCCGCCCCTTGATCCGGCTGTGTTACGCTGCCCCCTTGTGGCTTTTGATTGTAGGTTCTGCTGGTTGTTGTGCCAAGACAAGTTGCCTGGGGATTGTTGGTTGCCGAGGCTATATATTTTCTTCCTTCAACAACACGCTGACATCAGGCATGGACAAAATGATGTTACTGCACAGCCCAACGAGCCTTCTTTGGTAGAGATGTTAGAAAAGGGTTCATTCTAAAACTGGTGACTGACATTAATCACATAACATATGTCTATTAGGACTGTCCACGACATAGGGTCAGTTCTAATGTCGATGCTACCCAATTACCGTTTTGTTTGGAGCGACTCCGTAGCTTTGTATTGTTTATGGGAGGGGGGGGGGTCAGGGTCACTGGATCCCAGGATTTTCACTCTTTTCCAGGGGGGTCATTTGACCTGTCTGCGTGAGAAATCTGTTGTCGAACAAAACGGTAAACCCTGATTGCTCCTGTTAAGTCGTCTTGAATGAGAGCATATGCTGAATGACCAAATTGCTAACATTTAAGTGTAGAAATGGACTGGGAAATGAAAACGTTATTAAGGGATATTTAAGACAGTCAATGCTTATAAGCAACTTCTGCCTCCGGTCGATATCCCATCAGCAAAACGATCTGATGTGAACTATTTTAGTGTGTGTGTATGGTTGTGTGTAATACAGTTGATTTAGGTAGACATCAACGACACATGAAACAGTAGTTTTATTGGCAGGACTCCACAAACCTCAAGGCTTCGGTCATTCGAGTTAAAAATGAGGGACCTGACTGGCAGGCGGGCACAGAGTGTGGCTCGCTGGGACGTAATGGAAACTATTTTGATGCTTTTGGTATTGTTCCATTGATTCCAGTCCAAGCATTTACAGTAAGACCTACCTCCCCTCGCCAGCCTCCCCTGTTTCAAACACATTCTTTAGACATATCATCATCCTGTTAAGACTCAGCGCAGGATCCCTGTTGACATGAACTCTGTCCACACTGGTTTACAGTTCCCTCGGTTCCGCGCTCGTTGTCTGTCTCAGACCGGAGGGACTATAGCCTAAATCCTGCGACTTGCAGTACTGAGACCGTGCCTTCAAGAACTCCCATAACCAGCAGGTGCCTTGAGGGATCCACACATGACAAAAACCAGCACGGCGAGTGTCCGCGAGTCCTGACCTGACAGGTGTGAGATATGTTCACTCAACGGACGTGAAGGGCGCTACTTACCCGACAGTTCTCCTGCGACAAGGGGGGGGGGGGTGTATGTAAACACAAAATAAAGATTTAAATTTAAGACTGGACATTGATAGCACAAGATGTGATGAAACGCAACTGACTTAACAGAAACACATGTCAAACCAATGGAACCCATAGATTTGGCCTCCTAAAAAATTTACTAATATATAAATAGTTTTCATTTCTAAATGGTGAAACCAATAGGCCTATGTACACGAACAACCTACCATCTAATGAAATCTAACAATTTATAATATAACCTCATAGCAATTGTCTGACTTCTCATCCAAACTTTTGGAGTAAAAATATGCTTCACTATCTCAATACCTAATGAGGGAATATAATCTTTAAATGTTGCCACACTGAATATTTTAAACATATAGTTTTTAGTCACCTGGACAACTGTATTTCATCTCAAGTATTACAGAGGAAGAAATATTATTTATTTAACCGGACAAAGAAGCTTTGTATGTAAACCCTGAACAACCTTGACCATTAAGCTACTTTTGATGTTTTCCGCTCAGGAATTAACGCTGCTGCCCGGACAATGTATGACTTCAGGGTAGTTCCCTTAGATGTATCTCTAGTGCCACCTAGTGACCAGTTACGTCTGTCAGATGATCCACCTTTTCCTTGAGTAATGGTCCACAATCAGTTCATCCCAGCTCATTATTGTATATTTCATTGACCAAACTGGAATTCACCCACCTTTTATACGTGGAGCAAAAAAAAGGAGAAATATCCAGATTAGGGTACTTTAAACAGATTTGTTTGTGTATTTTATACTGTTTCTCTAATTTTCTCTGACCAGTATAGAGTCAGCTTCCCTTTTGTATGTGGAAGGATCACACAAGAGATAGCAAGTGAAGAGGAGAACAAAAAGCCAAGTGACCATTATGAACAGATGCCCCCCCCCCATCAAGACAGAAGGTTCCCAGGAAAACGCTTCTAGCTCTACTCCAGTGAAAGCTTTCCAGCTATATTATATTTAACAGAGTTAACTTACTATAGGGAAATACATTCTGATTAAGAATGAATTATGTTCACTACGTATCTACCAGATGTTGGATTTAAACATGTTGATGTTATTTCTGTTTTGAGTAGATTAGTGTGCTGAAGAAACAATTTGTTTCGAGTTATTATTAATTAGTTATAATTGCAGGATTAAATGTTTGTTATGGTGTAGGGCACCATTGCAAACAAGTCTTTCAAAACTTATATTGGACAGCTCTTCCCCTTCCTGCAGAACAATGAGCAGAAACGTTCCTGACCAAGCAACAAGGCGTTTTTCGGTGCCAAATAGTGGAATGATCTTTACTGGTCAAGTCAATCACCTGACCTGAACCATATTGAGCAGGTGTTTCACAAGACTGAATGTGAAAATTACCCTGAAATAAGCAGGAACTGAGGATTACTGCAGTACAGGTCTGGCAGAGCATCACCAGGGAACATACCTACCGTCTGGTATGGCAATGGGTCGCAGACTTCAGCTAGTCATCGAAGGCAAAGGATTTGAAAACAAGTACTAAATACGAAACATTTGTTTAACATATTATGTTAATTTGTTAAATTACTTTTGGTTCCCCTAAAATCTACAGTATTTAGTGAGACACATCGAGAACATATTCTCCTTTGTAAGTGTGACCTAATGATACAGTTTGAAATAAATGTATAATTTAGGTCGACTTGTATTTACTCATTATTATTTAGGACAAATATGGGCTATTTTTCAAGCCTTGGGTGGACGTTCTGGTAAAAACCTCTGTGCGCCCCCGAAAAACGCCCCTGTTGCTTGCGGAACCATTTACATTCCAATATTATTACCCCTGAGCCTCGCGTGTCTGTCAACAACGAAATAAACATTTGTCCAATGACTGCAACGACGAAATGGACGTCTAGCTCAGCCGGTAACAATTCTAAATATCGACGTTATTTGCTTTAGCTAGCTTCGACATCGGTGAGTCTTAATTGCCGTACAGTAGGAGAGAAAGGCAACGGGAATTAGTTTTTCTCCCGATCACCGCAAACCACCTCGGATTCAATGGCTGAACAGGGTCAGCTTGAGGTAAACACGCTATTGGACATGCCGGCGCCTGGGCGATCGAGGACGGGGAGAGCAGTTGCTCTGGCTCGGCTACTTCACCAGGACTGCACACATTTGCTGGATCTATATGTAAGTAATCGCTGAATGATCTGGGTGTTTTTTTTGTCTTTTTTCAGGACAGCTTTCCATAAACAACACCACATAGCTCACCTTCCACGTCACCCACGTTCCGTTAGATCTCTATTGCGCTGCACCTTGACGCCGTTTAAGATATTTGTAATTTCCTCATTCAAAGGGATGAGTCTTATTAGATAAATATCACTTTCAAATCTGTGCCCTGCAGGCTGCTTGACCAATTACAACATTGGTAAATAGAAAGACGTGCATGTCCACTTGAAAAGGCGTAATGGTGAGGCCGTTCCTAATTGAATCAACCTTTAAAACCGTCCCTCCCTGTCCTCCATGTTCCTAACCCAATCCCTTCATTTGTGACTCAGGGGCACCCCCCCAATGGATTAAGTCATGCATCTTTAAGCAATTTGGCAGCTGGCCGTGTAAAAAGAAAGCATCAATAATGAAACTCAGTATACTATTGGAGTGGCATTATTTAAAGTGCAATAATTGTGTTGATTCATTTGTTATGTATGCAAGAAGCCAGTAGCCAGAGTACTCAATTTATTATATTTTTTTCTTCCACTCAAAACAAATTACTTTATATTTTTTCATTTTGAAGCAGAACATGTTACTCATTAGTACCTATCTTTTTTTTTATTCTGAGTTTTTATGTTTTTACTATCATGCTTTCACTCTTTCCCACCTCCTGGCCCTCCCCACACCCCCTTCTTCTCCTCCCTCACCCTCCTATCCTCCCAGAGGGAGAGGGAGAGCCTCTCACCAGACCACACCCCGGCGGGCGACCGCATCGTCTCGCTCTCTCTGTCCTCACCGGACCTCGGCTCGGAGGAGCAGGTCCAGCTCTTACACTCGGCCCTGCGGAAGTGCTTGGGTCTGCTAGAGTGCCTCATCCAGCGAGAGGAGGAAGAGATGGGCGAGATGGAGGGTGATTACGAGCAGGCGAGGAAGACTGTCCGGGACCGATTGGGACACCTGCTCCACAGCACCAAAGTCCTGCTGGAGACGGAGGAGGACGTCACCCCGGACCATGAATGCACCGAGGTGGGGGTCACGTGACACAGGCATTTTTGACAATGTCAACATAAATAACCAAGTTGTTCATCTATTAAAAGCAAGCCCAAACAAATATGCTACCATGCAAAAGACCTGGAACAGTCCGGTTAGATACCAGACCTGTTACCTGTTGATAAGCGTAACTGCGTTCTTCTGTCTTTAGGGATTGTGGAAATTCCATGAACTTTTTTGTACTGACTTGTCTTTCTCTTCCAGGAGGTTGATGGAGTTGTGGGCTCTTTCAGGGCAAAGATGTGGACCTACCGGGTGTTGTTAGAGCTGACACACTGGGCCGACTCTGCCTCTCAGACCCTCCATGTCCTCCACCGCGAGAGGGAAGGGATAGAAGAAATCTAGTTCCAGTTGTCTTGAATTGTCTCTAAATTTAATATCAGTCGACTTTCAATAACATGCATATTACTAATGAAATTAGGAGGTACAACTGAGCTCCTCTTACGTAATACCAGAGTTTTACCGGATGATTGTATTGACGAAAATGAGGTACACCAATTGCATTCCTTTGTCAGATTAGGGTTGCAAAATTAGGCAAACTTCTTTCTTTGTGTTTTTTTTTACATTTCGTTTGGAGCACTCCGGATTTCCTGCTTACTCCTAATTTTGGGAATCCTCCAATCGGAATTTTTGGGGTAAACCAAGGAATGAATTGAACGTTCCCGGGAATTTTGCAACCCTTGTCAGAAAGGTTGAGCAAGTCGGTCGTTCTGTGAATGATGTGTTGATCTCTTTTTTTTTTATTTATGTACTCTATTTATTTAATTACTTAATGGTGAGAAATGTAACTATATTTCCTACTTTTGTTGAAGTTAGAGTAAAAGAGGCTTAGTTGAATCAATCTAACATGCTGTAACTAACACTGCAGACTAATACAAACTACTAGAATGTAACCAAAGAAATTACTGATCAACTGTTACTGTGAAAATGAATGGTAATGACTGATGGAAGATTGCTTTTCATGCTCTTGCACCATGTGCTGTCAACATATCTCCAGATTCTTCATGATATACTGATTATGCATATCTTTATTTTGTTGGTCAGGCAAATTTAGAAAAGAAACTGTGACAAGTTTTGCGTTGCTGCATGTCATTTTGATATCCATGTGGCTATTCACATACAGTGGGCTAATTGTACATTCTACATACTTGAAAATGCTGCTACATCTGTTTTAACTTGCTGACTGTTACATTTCAGCTAATATTACTCACTAGCCAACTGAATGTGTGTGTAGCCAAAACTGTCACCCTCCTTCACTGTTGAATGTCTGACACGTCTAAGAAACACTGACTGAATATTATGAAAATGTATGTGCATGGCCACCTATATGTGCCGTTTTGTGTTGTCATCATGAGTTTCTATCTTGTCATAAAATTATCTGTAAAATATTTGGACTTGCACTGAATATTAAAGTCAATAGTAGCCACAGTGTTTTATTATACTTTTCATACAATTAATAGTTTTCAGTGCATTAGGTTGTACTCGGTGCTCTCCGGTCACATGATTACCTCATTGAAATTGCTGTGCTCCCGCAGAAACAATTTCTAAAACAAAAATGACACATCGCCTTGTCTGGAAAAGACCTCACACTGCATCACGTGTCACCGCCAAACAATTCCAATAAAAACGAATTCGAGGTGCACAGTGGGTCGTTAGGGAAGGGGGACGCACTTGTTCTCCCTGATTTAATCGGCTTGTATATGGTGCTGTTGTTTTGTTTTCTAAACCAATGATTCGCCTGAAAAGTGAGTCTTTTAGCAGAAAAAAGATCATGTGAACGGGGAGCACATTTAAAACGCAGACATAGCTACTTCTAATTCGAGGGCAAGGTGAGAGGTGTAAATAGACAGATGTTATACGCTTGAGTGCCTATCCTTGCCCTAATAGGTAGAGCATATTATACCACTAAGGAAAATCAATACATTCCTACGTTTGTTATTTTATGATGTGCTGATTCCTATACATTGGCCCTCAGTATCACATCTCCTGTCATTGTAATGTTGCTATTCAACCCCCCATTTTACCATATCTTTCTAAACCTCTGCATATTCGCACATGCGCGTTGGGCAATCTACCGTAGCGCGAGGTAGGGTAGCAGTCCTAATGGCGGAGAACGTACGGTCGCCTTTTGACTACCGGGAGCCACCGACCCTCGACAGCGACGGGGATGGAAGCAAGCCGCCGCCGCCCCGCGGGTGAGATAAATAACTTATCGGGGAGTAGATGTATGTTAGGAATCAGATCACTTGCTACCATGTTTAAAAGTGAAATAGAATAAAAGCGCTGTCTGAGCGGGTGTGTTTGTTTAGTTCCAGGCTTCCATTCGCGTGATGATTCTGTTGAGAAAAATAAAACACAGCGAAAGTGCTTTTTCGCTTCGGGGTAGCAATAGTTTTGTTATTCTGCAAGCTTGCACAGCCTGTCAACCACGTATCCTCACGTTGATAAGCCATATGCTTTTGATCTTTCGTTTGGGAGCGAGCCAGCTGTAATGTGCTGTCTGTTATTTAATTGGTCAGCTAGCTAGCCATAGTCATCTAGCTACAGTAGTTTAGCTGGCTATCTAGCCAGTTAGCTAGTTACATCTCCTAGACTGTAACGCGTTGGTCCTTAACTAGGATGGTAATCACATCCAAATGCATTTTGACTACACTATCCTTGCACGATTCAATCTAGTTAGTTGGCGATATACCTGACATAGCTATTCGTAGATTGCTGTCGATTTCTGCATTTAATCATTCAAACCACACCTGCTTGCCAGATGTTCAAGTAGCTAACGACGTTAGCCAGCTAACTAACGTGATGCTACATTCAAAGTGACGTTGTTAGGGAAACCCTCGGTTATATTAAGTGGTCATTTAGTATTGATGTTAGTAATTTAACAGATGCGACAACCATATACTACAGGTGTACTTCCCCCATGAAGCAAAGAAGACCGCAGGAAAGTCAGGTAGAAGGTTCATCTGGACTGTTTTTGTCTACTGGGTGACAGTGAATGCAGGATGTTAGGTAGTACTTCAGGTGTGGGTGGGGTTTGTCGAAGATCTAAATGAATTGAAAAGTGCATTGTTTCACAGTGTCCTAACGTTATGACTTATTTATTATGCAAAACAATTTAATTTTCCAATATATTATTTTGTTTTGGTTTCAGTAATATTTGATTTTTGATTCTTTGATGCATGGATTTGTTTCAGTTGGTCAGTATAGTTGTATCTAGTAAAAATCAGGGAATATCACGTTTGCATCTGAATACCAGATTAACATCTGTCTATCCCTATTGTTAATGCCATAGCTATTTCGTTACTCTTTCCATCAAACCATAGAACAAGATTGCTGTGATTTTGTGATTCAGTACTATAATAGGTCAATGCTGTAGTGGCTGTAGGCCTAGTTGACAGTGTTCTAGGATGGTCAGAAATTATCTGTTAACGTGTATTTTTTTTTGTGTGGAAACGCACAAAATATGTCTTTGTCGGCTCTTCTTAATGAGTGTGTAATGGGAACTGTTCTGAATCTAACAGGACCTCTGGTGGGTTTTGTAGGCGTGTCTGCGGGAGGAAGAGGAAAGGCACGCCTGTGAAGGTGTGTGACCGGGCCTACGTCACTGAGGATGAAGAGGAGGAGAGCCTGTCTGAGCACAGCTATAGTCCGGGTAAACACACACACACACACACACATGTCCATCTCATGTTTGAAGTGTACGCTGTGTTGAAAGTGTGCTTGGTGTCCTTACCTGTGTGTGTGACTCCTAGGCGATGGGCAGTATCCAGAGGGAGCGGAGGACAGACTGCCTCCACCTGGAAGCCCTTACTACCTGGCTGACCCCACCCAACTCTGGTGAGTTTAGTTGGGGTGGGGGTGATAAAAACCGGTGACACCTGGCAACGTTTGTAACGATTCCCGACGCTTTGTTTTTGGCAGAGCTCCGGAGGCGCTCGGTAGATTCATGAACCAGTAGGTGCCTGGTTCCTCCAGAGTTTCTTCCATTCTCTGCCCCTCACTTAGACACTGAAATCCGTTGTGTCTTGTGTTGCCAAATTCCGGGAGCTTCCCATAAATTACTTATTTTTCCCAATATCCCGTTGGGAGGATTCCGAGTATTGGGAGGAATGAGCGGGACATTCAGGACGCCGGCCTTTCTTGCTGCATACTAAAACCCCATACTGTACATGTCCTACTATGTCTCATTCAGAAAAGCTCTGTTTAGCATGTGTTTAACATATCGACCTGCAGGTCTGAAATGGTCATCTAATGAGCAGTTGTGTTTATTTGTCCGTTTTGGTAAAGAGGCCGAGGTCTTCAGCGACAATTAACCCAAAATGCGTATGACAGCCTTTGATGTATAGCAAATTTTTGGTGAAATGTCATATTTCTCGTGTATGCCTAAAATACCTACCTCTTAGTGTGGGTGTCTGGAGGAGTGTCTCCGGTACCGGTCCGATGGTGGGTGGGTGGAGCCTGATGTTGGTCTGTTTCCTGGTCCAGTGTGTCAGAGCTGGGAGAGGAGGGAGCGAGCGGGGTCCGGGGTCCGGTTCTCTTCCACGCCACGCCCAACTGCAGGATCCGCGAGGTGCATTGTGGGAGCCAGGTGCGATTGGTCGTCATAGCGATCCGCGACATCGCCAAAGGGGAGGAGATCACCGTGGACTACAGCCTGACGGACTGGGGAGAGAACAACATGGTGACTATGACTGGCTGGTTAAAAGCGTCCGTTTTCGTCAAGCCCCAATTTCGGCCGTTCTTCGATATTTACCCGGCGAATGAGAGGTCAGGGGTCGTGACGTCAGACCTCACGGTGACCCAGTGCACCTCAGTATTGGCGTTATGCGTCAATAAGAATTGCTAGCTGAGTGTTGTCTCCTTGTCCTGTCCGAGTAAAGAGCGTTGTGACGGCCAGTGTGACGGTCCTGGCGTTGGGACGCCCTTTGCGCCAGTTGAAACGTTTTGGTTGAAACGTTGAAACGTTTTGGTTGGGTCATGAATGTCCTAGGGGTTGCGTAGCCCTGTGCCATGGCAAGTGTTTGTCTGGAGCTTTAACCCAGACAATAATGTTAAGAAGGTAATGAAAAGGTAATGCGGGGGTGTCCCGGCCCCCCGCATTACCTCGAGTCCATTTTATGTCATTTTATGTTTATGGGGAGGGGGGGATTTACAATGTTCGTCTCTCTTTTTTTTTTTCCTATCTCCGTCAGGACGAGGAACCAGGGCCCCACCCTCTGTCTCTGTCCGACTACCTCACGCCATCCTGGTCTCTGTCCCCCTCCTCCTCTCCGCTCACCCACTCTGAGCCCAGCGACTCAGACCGCGAGGAGGATGAGGAGGAGGAGGAAGACGACGACGACGACGACGAGGAGGAGGACATGGAGGAGCTGCGGGGCCGCATGCTCCGCCGCCGGAAGAAGCGCAAAATGGCCGCCGCCATCGCCGGCACCAAGAAGAAGAGCACCGCCGGCCCCAGGGCGGTACCCGGGCGACCCTGCTCCTCCTCCTTCTCACGCCTGGCATCCGCCTCCTCCTCAGCGCCCGCCCGGACCCCGGGTCAGCCTAGCGCCCTGGCGCCGCAGCCCACCACCAACATCAACAACAACATCAACATCAACATCGGCGGTTCCGGCGCGGCCACGGTCAGCAGGAGGCAGCGTTGCCCCTACTGCGGCCGCCACTACCGCTCGCTGGCGCGCCACCTGGAGAAGCACCACGCCAACCAGCCCGAGGTCAGGGCCGCCATGGAGCTGGCCGCGCTCCGCACGCACACCTCCTCCGCCTCGTCCCGCCCTCACCCCTCCCCTGCGCAAGGCCACTCCTTCGCCTCCCCGCAGCCCTCCTCCTCCTCCGCCGCCACCGCCACCGCCCCCGCCCCGCCCCCTTTCTTCTCCAGGGAGAGGGATGCGCCGGCCACTCGGAGTTCCTCGGGGGCGGTGTCCTTCTCGCTCTCGGTCTCCCCGCCCTCGGCTGCTCAGTCGACCGCGGCCAACAAAGGCGCCGGCGTATCGGCGCCGACTCCTAAGCGAAACTCCGCCCCTGCAGCGCCGCCGGTGAAAAGCCCCCCGGCGCCAACGCCGCCCAGGAGGGGCCGCAGGCCGAAGAGGGAGAAGGAGGAGCAGCCAAAATTGGAGGAGTGTGTAAGGAGCAAGGAGGAAGAGATGCCTCCGCCGCCAACCCCCGAGCCGGAGGAGCCGGAGGAGGAGCCGGAGCTGAGTGGGGCAGAGGAGGAGGAGAGTCCGGAGGATAAGACGACACCGGTGTCTAGGTACGTGATGGGTGGTTCTGCCGCATTTAAAAGACAATGTGGGTCGGACTTTGATGTATTTAAATGTAATTGCGTGTCGTTTCTAGATTCTTACATAACTGAGAGTGCGCGTGTGTGCGCGTTTACAGACAGACATCTCTCTCTCCTCTCCATCCCAGCTCCCACAGGCACCACATGCCTCCCCTCCTCTCCTCCCTCTCCTGTCTGGTGCTCTACCTCCGACGCCAGCAGCACTCCTCCTTCCTGTCCCTGTCCCGCTCCCCCAGTTCGGCCGAGGCCTGGCGCCTCCTCTGCCACTCCACGCTGGCGCTCCTCATCCTCTACAACCGGAACCGCGAGTGCGAGGTGGCCAAGCTCACCACCCAGGACTACCGCAACCGCACCACCCCACCGAGCCCGGCGCCGGCCCAGGCTAACCCCCCCGCGGGCTCAGAGGCCTCCCTGTCCCCGTTCGAGCGCCAGGTCCTCTGCCACCTCCCGAGGGCGGGGGTCCTGGGGAAGCGGGGGCGCGTCCAGACCCTCATCCTCCCGCCGCACTGCGAGCCCTGCCTGGAGCTGCTCCTGCAGACCTCCGCCAACGTGGGCGTGGACCCCCACAGCCCCTACGTCTTCTCCCGGCC
The DNA here is from genome assembly GCA_016801175.1 of Esox masquinongy. NCBI lineage: Eukaryota > Metazoa > Chordata > Actinopteri > Esociformes > Esocidae > Esox > Esox masquinongy. The sequence continues at coordinate 761 of JACXGI010013738.1, read as the reverse complement.
CTTCCACTCGCCCGCCACCCCCCTCCGCGGCACGGACCTGCTGCGGAACCTGGCGCGGGCCAGCGGCGCCAAGAACCCGGGGGTGCTGACCCAGACCCGGGCGCGCCGGCAGGTGGCCATCCTCACCCAGCTGCTGCTCCTGGAGGAGGGGGAGGGGCAGGGCAAGCCGGGGGGGGCGGCCGCCAAGCGCCTGGAGGACTTCCTGCAGAAGGAGTACCACGTGACCCAGAGCTGCTCCACGATTGGCCGGGACCCGGCGCTGATGGGCCGCGTGGGCAGGGTGGTTCTGTATGGGGAGCGGGAGGGCGTGCTGTTCAGGGGGATGACCCTTCAGCACATCTGTCTGGAGCTGGACGGTAAGGAGGCGCTTCTGGGACCTGGGCTCTGTAACACCGCTGTTTTAGGGCAGGGCTGTTTAGTCAATAATTGTCAATTCATTTAAGAGTAAATTGATAATTGTGTGGTACAATTATTTTGTTGAGTAGTCGCGAATACAGTTTTATTTTCAATAACTAATTAATTGCGTTTTCGATACTTGTTGTTGAGTGGAGGGCTGGCATTTATAAAACCCATATGGTAGCCCTACTGACCATGACATTAATTTACACGTTTCACATTTGTATATGTAGGTTGACGTGTTGCAATTACCCCGAAAGCATTTCATCCTCTGACAGTCCTCATGCTCCTGTTGTGCTTCTGTCCATCAGGGCCAAGAGGGGTGGGTGGTGCTAGTTCGGGGCTGCTCGGGGGGGGGGGGGGGC
>JACXGI010013737.1:0-20273 GCA_016801175.1 Esox masquinongy | reverse complement strand
CCCCCCCTCTCCCTCTCCCTCCCTCCCTCATAAACCTGTCTCTTGCAATATTCTTCATCCCTCCATTCCTGTTTCCATTTTCATCCTTCTGTCAGCACTGTCGAAGCTCGGGGATTCAGACAAATGCCCGAATGGGGACAGCTACAATGGTTCAGAAACACTCCCTTACACATAGGTCATAGGCAAGAGGTCAAAGACACCCACCCGGATCTTGCTGAGTTTCATCTGGATCTTCTTGGAGACCAGGTCTGCCCAGTAGGGCTCGCCCAGGAAGTCCCAGGCCACGCGGCCAATCACAGAGTTCACCCAGGCCACAGGCTCCTCCTCCCCCCGTGCCACCACGAAACCAATGCTGCTGCTGCTGCTCGGCAACTGGATGCGGGGGACAGAGCACGAAGTGGAACCAAATGAAAGATATTTCCAACATGGAGTACTAACGTGTAATTCATTAACAAAGTTACAACCAGTGATGAGAAAAGAGGTATGAATTTAACAGTACAGCACAAAACAATAAGAAAAAGATAGACATTCAGGTGGGCGGTACCTTCTTGCCCGCCCCAGGGCTACTCTGGGGGCTCTGGATCACGGGATTGGCCGCGGCGACGGGGGTGGCAGTAGAGGCGGCATTCTCAGGGGGCACAAGGGTGGCCATGTAGACGTTGTAGTCCAGCAGGGGTTTTGGTTTGAGTGCCGCGCCCGCCGTGGGGTCCCTGCTCCAGGGCTGCGAGCCGAGCACCTCGTCCAGACTGCCCCGGCTACTGCTGCGGCTGTGCGAGCTCAGGGCTGAAAGGGGTCAGAGGTCAAGAAGGGGAGAGCGAGGATTTGGTCACTTCAGGATAGGAACTTCAAAGACCATTTCTGTTCCCGGAAATCCTTGTTTTATAGTTTATGATTATGGTTTTCCATGAGTTTCCAGGAAAAGGAAGAAAAAAGGGATTTGTTGAATGTTACGGAAATGCTGAAATCCCGGGAAGATGTATCCTAAGGAAGTCTGGAGTCATTCAAAGGGATTGTGTTGATTTCTTATTTAATTTCATATATAAAAAAAAAAGTTTTGGGGGAGGCGCGTGGATGATGGCTTTGATGACAGAAAAAAGTATCAGATACCATTTCATGCGTTAATCCTAATCCACCTCGTTTTCAAAATCAAACGTAACCCCCCCACCGTATTTGGTTGTTGCTCCGCCCACCTTCCTGCCAATGCCGTCTCGAGTGGATTCATTTAATCTAACATTTCCCAACTGACACACCTGGACGCATGCGAATGAATGTTTGCGACTGAATGAATTGGATGGAGTGCGTATGCGAGCCACTGGTCCACCTAGACGCGACCTCTCACCTGTCTTACTCCCTTGTTGACTGATCGCCGCCTTCGTCTCCGTCTTCACCGGCTTGGAGGCCAGCAAGAGTCGGCGGTACCACTCCTCCTTCTCCCTCCCCGTCCGCCCGAACAGGTACAGGGTGAGCTCTGGACAGCAGGGCCGTTTGGTCTCGTCCCCCTCACCTGCGGCCGCGGTTCCCGGGTCGGCCGTGTTGCTGGGGTCACCCTCGGCCTTGGACATAAAGTCGTCCTGCTTGGCCAGCTCAATGCAGATGGGGTACTTCTTGTTCCACACTCGCTTCCTGGCCAGGCTCTGGGGCACCAAATAGATCTGAAGGGGGTGGAATGATGGTTTGGTATGATAGAAATTGTAAGTGATGTCTAACCAGTTAATTAAGGCCAAGTGTCGTATATAATGAGAATCATAAAGCCGATGGTGACAAAAAAAAAAAACACACTAACAATGCAAAGACACATTTCCTTCGCCCCCACACGCACCTTGCTGTTGGTGAGGTCGTATATCTTCTGGCTGATGTAGGTGACGTCGGGCTTGGGTTCGTTGTGCGTGGCCCGCCGGGCGATGTTGTGGTTGGGTTTGGACAGACGCAGGACAGAGCCCTCCAGGCGGACGAACACGGAGTGCGTAAGGGTGGCGTGGTACGTCTCTGGGTCATAGTTCATTATCTCGTTCATCCAGCTCTGTGGTTATGACATCAGTTAGGTCAACCACTTCATAAAACTTGAAGGCGTCTGTGTGTCATGCAATCACTTCTTATCTGTACAGTAAATTCCATTTTGTGCAGAACTGACCTCATAGGCCCTTCACTGGGAATACAAAATGCATCAACATTTGGTTCCATTTACGTTTAGAAACCAAATCATGATCTGAAATTGGAGGTGGGGGAGCTCCCCCCTAGAGCTAACTACCAGGTAGGCCCCTAAAAAATGAACAGATTTTATTTCCCTTCCCGAATGATTGCTTTCAAAACTCCTGCACCCCTCCCATGTCCAGCACTGTGTAGGCCATGTTCCAACTACAAAGGTGGTAAACAAATTCACCTGCCAATCAAATCAGGGGAGTGTTAATCAAGTCTGTCTTAATCCCAAGATGGTAAATTACAGCAGACACATTTGGAACATTACTTGCAAGGACAGAGAGTGGAGCTCTTCATTTCAGTTTTCATCCTAATTCTCCCTCCTTCCCCAACACGTATGAACATCGAATACATAAATCCTGCATTTGACAAGACATTAGTTTTGGGTTAACAGCAATTACAGGACGATTTCTAATATGGATTCACCTTCAAAACATAGATGACACGTTTGTTATAATACAAACAAGAGCTGTTAAAATTACAAATCCACAGATTGACCTCAAGCCTCAATGATCCACACTGTGTGATAGGTATAAAGAAGATGAAGCAATTACCAGGTGGTCGGGACCATAAATCTTAGAACTGGGCCTAGGACTTAATGGGATGTCAGATGCAACTATAATTCTCACCTCCTGATTTATGTCTATGGTCTGAACTCTAGTTTCAAATGTTGCCAATTTTAAAACCCGTGCTTATAGTTCACATTATTTAATTCTACCACATTAACATAAATATTGCACTCGTGGCTTGGCCTTGGCCCACTAATAAAATCATCTAAATTATGAGATTTTACTTTAGTCACGGTTGCTTGAAGCGGCAACAGCGATGTCGGCCCAGCTACCTATAAAACGGCTGTAAACGCAAGAGCGTTGTAAAATCGAGTGACCTGCTTCCAAGCCTCCAGGCTCATCTCCTCAGACAGTCCCTAGCGCTTTGCCATCTCAGACACATAAGTCTCCAGCAGGACACTTGATACAGATGAGCCTACTGTTACAGCAGCCGGTCGATAGTATGAAGAGAGAGTTGGGAAACAGGAGAGATTCAGGGGAGGAAATGAAACACTTAGACATGTAAAAAGCACAATGACGTCAAAAAACAGAAACACACCAAATACAATGTGAGAGAGAAGGGAGAGGACACATCACAATCTTATACCATGTCCCAGTCGAAACACTGTCTGCAAAATGTCAGTTCACCACCGTTTGACTGACAAGGCCAAGCCCAGGACAGTATAGCCGGTCTGTTTGGTGTACTAGTGCGAGGCCCTTCGGTTCACTTCAGGTTTTGTGGAAAACCTATTTGGTGTCATTTGTAACACAGATGTGGTTATATTAAGTGTATGTAACATTCAAATGTTCAGCACTGCCAAAAGACACTTTCGTGCTCAATTGATCTTTACTTTACTATTGTAAACTCAGGCTCACTGAATGACTCCTTAAATGCAGTGCACGTTAAATAGAACTGCAATTTTCAATAAATGCTAGCCAGTTAGCTTACATAAAAATACACACAATACTGGTGTGGGTAGTTATATAGACAGGTATACTAACAGGTTTGCTATCCATTTAGCTGTGCTAACTAGCTTGCTTGCGATTTTACAAGCAAAATTTACAAGCTGCCTTAACGGTCAAGTGTACATATTGCCTTTGATAATTACTTAGATTTTCTTTTACATTGGGACATGGCCTTTGATAAAACATCATTTGAAGATCAGAATTGTTCTGGTTTTGTAGATGCAACCCTGGTGGCAGTCTACAATGACATGGCTCAAATCACAAAAACCCAATGAGGTGTCTCTGGTATGTAGGTCGTTTTAAAGTGCGTGCAAATAATATATACAAGTAGGTAGGAAATGATGCTTCTCAGAAAGAGAATCAGTCAATCTGTCATCAAACCCAAACCAGGAAAGACTCATGCATGTTGTTGATCTTAGTTCTGTATGTGTGTGCAGTTGAAGACGGTGTGTCGCCCTCTTTCGATGCTGATGTTATCATCAGCATTCTAGCCCGTGCAGGTCAAGGAGTGAACCGCTTTCATAGACTATAATAGTGAACCTGACTTAATCCCCATAAACCGAGTGGCAAAATGTGATACTGGTTCTTTCCGCATTTCACCACTCATTTATCACAAAGAATTTTAGAACAGCTTCAAAAAAGACCTGTGCTTTTTATAGGGGTATTCCGTCTCAGCGTTTTCATAACTGTGTATATTTGTGATATTTGTCAACATTTTTCCTTCAATTACTTCTACAAAAAAATCTTTGCTTATATTTACGCAATATTAATAAAGGCAACTTGTCCTATAGACAATCACAGTCATCAAAATGCCGAGGTGGCGTAAGCCTACACGAAACAAAGACCTTATTGGAAGTGAATCTAGAAATCCCCCATGGAAGAAATTAATGGTGTAAGAATGGAAAGAGGCACTTTCCCAGTTTTGACAGAAGGTTTTACAGGTATAATGACTTATACTATTTCAGTCTATTATGACATCAATCCAGCATTGACAGTTGGATAAGGGCCATGGGTGACCACCAAGGCGATACAGCCTGACCTGTTAGTTCCTGTCTAGGGTCACAGACTGTCAAGCAATGGGTATTAGTTTATTAGCTATTACTGAACAAAGACTATGCTATTTATTAGCTATTACAGAACAAAGATTATGCTAACACGCTAAGACAGATCCGTCTGATCCACTTCAGCCCTATTGTTTAGCGCTAACATCACTCACTGGCTGGCAGGCAGCGCCTTGTGCAACGTACCTCTGGTAATTGCCCATTCACTCCAGCTAAGGAGAGTGCGGTCAACTAGATTTCAAGCTTTGCACTCTTTTTTGCCCTCTGACATCAAAACAGTTTTAGTCAAAGTAGGGGCAATCCCATCTGAAGTTCTAATATTTCTCAGAATGTTGCTAAATATGGGCTGTCACAACAATCCTCTGGCATTTGTCTACTTGAAAAACTAGTTAAAGAAACTAAAAGAGACTTATTAAAGAAGGATTTTATTTTCCAACTTGATATTAGAAGGTTTCTCACCCCCAAAGTGGTCTATGGGCCAAGACTTACTATAGTTAATAAGCCAAGATTCAGATGTGTTTCAAACAGCCATTATATTGTACACTTCAATGAAAACCACAGTTTCTCTTGGCCCATAAACTACTTCCAGGTCAAGGAACTATTTCACATTATGGTATGAAAAAGTGGAATTTTCCATTAACTCAAACATTATACAGTAGGTGATTAGTCAATATAAGACATCTAATTCTCCTCTACATGGGTTGCAAGATTCCGAATGTCGCTAGGTTTTTTCAACCACACACTTAAATCAAGTGTGATGTTCTAAAAGCTTTCATAAATTTAGTTTGGGATTTCTTAAAAAGCTAGAAACGTCACAAATGTTACAAGCCTTGTGTAGATGAGAATTAGATTAGATCCAATTTTATTTGAATGTACTTTAAGTACTGTACAGTACATTAAGCACAGTAGGGGCCTAAGGACACAACTAGTTGCAGTTAAGAGTAGGCCACAAGGCAGCTTTATTCTGATGTCATACTAGTATTGGCAAATCTCAATCCTTCACAGATAACGAGAAACCTGATAATTAGCTAATGGTAACGATATGACCATATGGATCTTTAAAAGTATTGCTGTTTATCAGCTAATTAACCATTGGTTAGAACATCATGTAATCAACAAAGAGACCAAGACTAAACATTTAGCATTTCTCATCTGCCTTGCTAACAAAAACACTGAATGTAGCTCCTCACCTTGAAGATGCCTGGCTCCTTGATGTCCAACTTAGCAGTGCTCCACAACCCCCCGTGGCGTCTGGGATGTCTAACGCTGTGGCCAGATGGTTTGGGTCCAGCCAACCACACCACAGCTATAGCCAACATGAACCCCAGTGCCACTCCGGTGAACATTCCGCTGACATAGGTGGGAAGAGGCAACACAAAGAATCCATAGACCAATACTGTGAGGAATATTAAGGTATAGTGCGGCACGCTTGGTGAGGGAACACCTTCCTCTGACTCGTCCTCGCTGCAGAGCTCCGTACTGCCACTGGGCGGCCGTCCGACACGGCTGCCTGAGTAGTCCGTTCGCTCCACACGATCTTCCTCAGTTTCTTCAAAGTCCTCACTAGACAGGATGCAAAAGTCATCTTCCTCCAGTTTGGCCAGGGCGGACATGGAGCACTCGTCCAGACCGAGAGAGGCGGAAATAGAGGAATACATCTTGGGACTTCTTGTACGACTGGTTTCGGCGGAGGGGTTTGGCGAGCCGACGGATGTGGCTCCGTTGGCAGTTTCATCAGACTCCCAGTCGCAATCGGCATCTTCCTCCTTGATGGTGTAGCTGTTGTTGTTGCTCTCTGGTTGGACGCTGTTGAAGGAGGCGAGGTTGGTGAGCTCTGAAGCGCTGGATGAGAGAGCTTTGGACCGGAACGGACTACTTCCGACGCCTCCGCTCTCGTCCCCCATGATCTTGTTGAATAACTGGAGAGGCTCGTAGATGGCCTCAGAGAAACGCCGCTTGGTGTCTTCGATGCTGGCCTCCACGGACGCCTTGAAATTGCGGCTGTCTGGGGAGGTGAGCGGTGAGGACGGGGCGGTCTTTGAGTCACCGCCGGAAATGACCCCCACCGGTACGCGGCACTGAGTGAACTGCTTGAAGAGGTGCAGATTGAGGCGGGAGTCCGAGCCACGGTATGGTGAGGCGGAGTCCTGGGAAGTGTCAGAGGAAAGTGACTTGACCAGGGTCTTCATCAGGTGGCGGTGGCGCACGGAAGCAGGGGCGGCTGTGGACACGGAGACGATCTCAGAAGGTTCCACAATGTCTGAGGATAAAGACTTGACCAAGCCAAAGAAGGGTTTGTCACTTGACTTGGAGGTAGCGGAGGAAGAAAGAGCTGAGAAGGGTGTGCTAGAGGTGAAAGCGCTGGGAGTAGCTAAACTCTTCTGTTCAGGGGGTAAGGCAAAGGAACTTTTCGTTTCCGTTGAGGTTGACACGGGCAGAACTGCAGCCTCGGCCTCAGAGTCCATCCCTGCTCCCTCGAGGATGAGCTCCTCGCTGGCCTCAAGGGCCGTCACAACACCCGGGTCCTCTTTAACATTGGGAGGAGAAGAGACGGCCATCCCGTAGAGCTTTTCCTCCTCCTCTTCCTCCTCTTTGCCCAGGGCCGAGAAGTGGATAGTGATGGACTCCCGGGACAGTGAGCCTTGGACGTGGAGCTTGGGCACGGCGGGTGGCCGTGATGCCGACGGGGGAGGAGCTTTGGCTTTGTCTGCATGGCTGGTGGAGTGGCGGCTGGTCATCGCAGTGCTCCCGCTGGGTCACAGCCTGGGGAGGGAGATGCAAAGGTCACATCCCTATGCTGTAACAATACTATAAGAACTTTTGACTACAGATAGTAGAGGTTTATGCTCTCCCCCAATATGAACAATTACAGGGGAACATGGTAAGACCTACATCTTCCCAAACTCTATGATTCTCAAACAGCCAAAACCACAGCCAAGAACAAAGAATGGGTTTCAAGGGGCATTTCACCCTGGGGGACCATTAATTGGTCTATATCATGTTTGGAGGATTGAGGTTGGTGAGATTTGTTTTACACATAATTGGCCAGAAGGGAATGGACTTTGTGCGCTAAACGATACGCTCTATTGCATCAGAACGTGTATTGGAAATGTTTTGTTTCATTTCGCAAAGCCATATTATACAGACCGCGCTACTAGTCATTTTTTGTGTACTCGCGCTTGTCCTTGTTTAATAGAGCCATTGGATATCTTCCAGAGAAGATCCTGTCAGCAGACACTATATACTGATAAATGTACAAGGTGTCAATATTTCTCCAGACACGCTGAAGGCCTAGTGCTGTTGATCCTAGATTTTCTTAGTATTAGAAAACAGCAGGTCAAGGTGGTGTAACAGTTGTCGAATAAACGTAATACTAACATTAACGCTCCTTCCCAAGGCTGTGTGCTTTCTCGGCTGTACATCCTATATGGCAGGGGTATTCAAATCTTACCCAAGAGGGCCAGAGCCTGATGATTTTCTTCTACCTCATCATGAATTGCACCAATTAGTTGTCCCAGGTTGAAACTGATGTCTGATTAGGGGGTTGCAATGAAAGAAATGGAGTGGAACTGGCTTCAAGAGCCAAATTTGAAAACCCCTACTGTACGGTAATGAGTATAAAGCTCCTTTTTTTTAAGGAAGATATTTTAATGTTTATCATATTTTGGTGTCTTTTATGGAATGCGTTAACTATGTACCATTTGTGGTTATGGAAATGTCTGACAGAGAAACAGGCGAGGAAAAATAATTAATTCTGCAAGTAAGGTGCAAGGGGTCAAGCAGATAGGCTGGACACCCACAAAGGACTGGACATCCTCTTCACCAGGAGTGTGAAACACTCAACCTGGATACAAAAAAGATGGATCCAGAGAATCCTGTGTTCTGGTGGCAATATGGTTTCTGAATGTTTAAGACCAGACCGGTGGGACTACTGAGCGGCCCTTCAGACGATATAGAAAGGAAAATAGCATTGAAATGTGCTCGCGGCAGAATAGTGTTGAGGGGATGTTTTTTTGATGTATCATTGCTAACAATAGTAATTAGTACATTTAGTAGCTGAGCTATGGCAAAAATTCCATTTAACAATGGGCAGACAGGAAATAGGCCTACTCTTAACAGAGCTACATTATTTCCTTCTATAGGTGTAACAGTTTTCACAGGAAACACAGTTCCTCAACCAGGAGGGCCACCATGCTGAACGATCTGCAGAAAAGACTGGCTGAAGAATAAATACCAGCCATGAGTAAAATTCCTTTTCTCTGCCTTGAGGTGGCTATTATTAAGTCCAGATGGCTATGGCAATGAAAAATGGGTGCAATCACAAGACAATCTCTATAAAAAAACCAAATCGATCTGTAATATGACTCCACCCCAGGTTATGTGAGTAAGACTGAGTCACTGACTGTTTGCCAATCCCAGAGAGCATTTGATAAAAAGCTGACAGAATGCTGGGATGTGTCTCGATGCTTGTTCTGCTTCAGCTTTCCCAAGAGGTCACTGGCAATCACACCTCCCCTAGTAATGATAGCCCCACTGTGACATCGCCAGACACACACCACCAACCACCACCCCCACCAAATCCTAAACCAAACCCTTAACCTAATCTTAATGCCTAAACTGAATGTAACCCTAATGCCTAACCCTAACCCAAAATGCCCAAACCTTAAAGCAGCCCCAATTGTACTCTAAAACAAACCCCTAAGCCTATTTCCTAGGGGGGACTGGCTTATAAACATTGCAGGGACTGATTTGTAAGGTTTGGAATGTCCTCCCGCCTACTTCTTGCAGTTTTTGTTCTTCATTCGCACGCCCCTCAGAGCACTACAGAAAATGTCAGACATATTATTTGAAGATAAATCCTTTACCATTTCAAAGGAGAAAGTGGAGCTTCTTTGAGGCCTAATCATTTGTGGACAGAAATAGAAACAAAAGGAAGTGCTAAGGCTTGTACTCTCCCTTATTGCCACAGAATGCAAACAAACGCTGACATCAAGCACGAGGGACCGAAATGAGAATGTCTCAATCTAGATCAAATTCACTTACTGCAATTCTAGGAATTAACTGAACAACATGAAAGGTTGACATTTACGACCGGTGTCTTGCTGGTTCATTGTGACCCTTGTTCAGGATGACAAAAGGACACCCAGATGATCACCAAGCCCACACATGACTACATCCAGTACAGGCTCGTCTTGTGACGGGTTGTGTCACTAACCAACAACAACACTTTGTTGGGGAAAATAATGGCAAGCAAGAAAGAAAAAGGCATTCTGGGAAATTGGACTGTGGAACTGAAAAAAACAGCCTTCATTTGGCCTATAGGAAGGACAGTCCTACTGTACTAAGACCCAGGCATTTGGCTTACAAAACTCCAAATGTATCCGCCGAACAAAGTCGTCATTCAACACACCTGCAATATTTTAAATACTGTTTTTGAATAATGTCAATTACAAACTCTGGCATACATCACCGCTGTTCTGGAATATTGCCATTTCGTTATCTAAAGCTTTAAAACCTTTTTATAATTTAATGGTATGCTTTAGTGCTACTCTGGTGTTAATTTAAAACATGATTGCAATAAACCCCATTTCTCTGGTTTAGGGGATGTAGAACTAACTGAAGGAAAACCTGCTGTGATCACATTACGATGGGTTGACACCAAGTACAGATGGGTGACAAATTAAAAACAAATCCAAAATAAAGCCAGTTCACCGCTTTTCCTTCCTTGGACCACATCTGATGGGTACTGACCACTGCAGACCGGGAACACCTCACAAGGGCTCTAATTTTGGAGATGCTCTGACCCATTCGTCTAACTATCACATTTTGGCCCTTGTCAAAGTTGCTCAGATCTTTAAGCTTCCCCATTTTTCCTGATTCTAACACATCAACTTTGAGGACAGAATGTTCACTTGCTGCCTAATATATCCCACCCACTGACAGGTGCCATGATAACGAGATTATCAGTGTTATTCACTTCACCTATAAGTGGTCATAATGTTATGGCTGATTGGTGTATATATGTAATGTTCGTTGTTTTTTGAAATACATTTTCAATACATGATGTTTTAAGATTTTGAAACAGACGCATGCATTTGTTTTCTGTCATTTGTCATTTATTTTGAGGTGAAAATGTGTCTGGTAAAAATTTTGAGTGGCTAGTAAAATTTGTGCATCCACCAGCCACAGTTGATGGTGAACCAAAAAGTAAATTTCCTACCCTGGATGTAGGAATGCTTAGTTCATTCAATTGATTAAGGAATTATGCTTAGTTAGAAATAACGGTTCGGACAGTAGAGATTGCAATTTATTTTCATGAGATACAGTTGTGCTCAAAAGTTTGCATACCCTTGAATTGGTAATATATGTACCATTTGTAAAGAAAACATGAGTGAGCAGGCAAAACACATGTCATTTATTTCTTATGGTATTCAAATTCAACTGTAGGTCATAACAGAATGGCATCATTAAACAAAACATGGCAACAAAGAAAAAAATGAACTGACCGCTATTCAAAAGTCTGCATACCCTTAGTTCTTAATACTGTGTATTGCCCCCTTTAGCATCAATGACATCATGCAGTCTTTTGTAATAGTTGTCTATGAGGCCCAGAGCTCATGCAGGTGGTAATGCTGACCATTCGTCTTGGCAAAATCCCTCCAGGTCATGCATCTTTGGTCGTCTTGCATGAACCACATGTTTGAGATCTCCCCAGAGTGGCTTGATGATATTAAGCACAGGAGACTGTGATGGCCACTCCAGAACCTTCACCTTTGTCTGCTGTAATCACTGGAGGGTCAACTTGGCCTTGTGCTTAGGGTCAATGTTGTGCTGGAAAGTCCAAGAGCGTCCCATGTGCAGCTTTCATGCAGAAGAATGCAAATTGTCTGCCAGCATTTTCTGATCACATGCTGGATGGTATTCTATTCACTATAAGCCTTGTTGATCCCACTCCAAACATAGCACTTATGGTTGTGACCATAAAGCTCAATTTTGGTCTCGTCACTCCAAATTAGTGTGCCAGAAGCTGTGAGGCGTGTCAAGGTGTTGTCGGGCATATTGTAAACAGGCTTTTTTGTGGCATTGGCGCAGTAAAGGCTTCTTTCTGGCAACTCGACCATGCAGCTCATTTTTGTTCAAGTATCGTCATATTGAAATAGCCACACTGTCTTTTTCCAGACCCGCCTGCATTTCTCCTGAGGGTACCTGTGGGTTTTTCTTTGTATCCCAAACAATTCTGGCAGTTTTGGCTGCAATCTTTCTTGGTCTACCTGACCTTGGCTTGGTATCAAGAGATCCCCGAATTTTCCACTTCTTAATAAGTGATTGAACAGTACTGACTGGCATTTGCAAGGCTTTTGATATCTTTTTATATCCTTTTCCATCTTTATAAAGTTCCATGACCTTGTTACGCAGGTCTTTTGACAGTTCATTTCTGTTCCCCATGGCTCAGTATCTAGCCTGCTCAGTGCATCCACGTGAGAGCTAACAAACTCATTGACTATTTATACACAGGCACTAATCACAATGTAAAAAGCCACAGGTGTGGGAAATTCACTTTTAATTGCCATTTTCACCTGTGTATGTCACCTTATGTATCTGTAACAAGGCCAAACATTCAAGGGTATGTAAACTTTTCATCAGGGCCATTTGGGTGATTTCTGTTATCATTATGATTTAAAAAGGAGCCAAACAACTATGTGATGATAAATGGCTTCATACGATCACCATCCTTTAATAAAATATATATTTTTTTGCATAATCAGTCATATTTTTTAAAATCAATGCCAAAATTTCACAATTTCTGCCAGGGTATGCAAACTTATGAGCACAGCGGTATATTGACTTTCGCAAGAGTTTGGAAGTGACCCATAGCCACAATCTAAGAAAATCACCAGAGGATCTGGTGAATCTAAAAATCACCAGAGGGTGCCTATAAGCTGTGGTAGTTGAAATACGGGTGGAAACTTGACCTTTACAGGAAAGCCATTACCACTCCCAACCCTTGTTGATTTCTTCAACAGCCATTTGGAAAGCATTAAACTCAAATGGTACAGCGGTGATTACCTCAGGAGTTGGCATCAAAAGGCTTCTCTGCTAGAAGTCTACACAGCCTAATGCATTTTCTCTCGTCTTATGCCTGATTGGCGTTCGTTTTGTGTTTCTCAGCAAGACTCTGGTTAACCAGTGATGACGAAGTCTTGCCATTAAGGTTAAATGCACAGGTTTTATGATAAAATAAAAAAAATCCAACAGTGCTCCAGAATGAAATATGATAGTGTTGAGGACAGAGCAAGCGCCGTATTAGGGTAGCCCTCATACAGCATGTCTTTTGCTAGTAAAATGGATACCAATCTTGGCTCTGCGGAGGGAGGACATGCATACAGGGCATATAACCACACATGGTTGAGCTGCATGCGTGCCGTGCACAAGCTGCACGCGCGCGCGTACCCGTAGCCTTCACACCCAATACGTGGTCAAAAAGCTGCACTGAGGTCAGTATCATCACCGACCTGCCGTTCCCCCGGCTCACATCCAGACAGTCCAACACTGACCCTGGATCTGCGCCCTTACCTCATTGATTCCCTCATTAAAATGTATGATTTCAGCGGACTGCCAGATTGCTATGGATTGATCCTGGCTCCTAAAAGCTGCTCTCTGGGCAGCGGCGGGACAATGCGGTTTGGTAGAAGAGATTGGAGGAATGGCCACTATTTTTACCTTTAACCCAGATGTACTATTTCTCTCCTTTAATTTTAGGGCGGGTCAAAAAGAAGCTGAAAGTGCAGAATGAGATCTGTATCCTTTAATTTGGGAAATATCTTTGTCAGAATGACAAGCCGGGGTGGGCTGTACAGTATGGCAAAAAAAGAATGTGTAGGTGTGTGTACTGACACCATCTGCCCCCTAGCCAATGTAACAGAGTTAGGTTTGACTCCTAAATATGACAGTTCCAATGAGGTCATTTGTTATAATCAGTTTCCCAACACAAAGCAGATTCACGGCTGCATTCATGGTAAGGGCATAAGATATCGAATACATACGCAGAATGGATAAGCTGTTCGGGTTCCCACCCCCAATTCTGAAAAAACAAAACCCTCCAGCAAGACCAACAAGGACCAATACCCACTCATTTCTCATAATGTGTATAACTCAGACTGGATTTGACCCCTGTCACATGCCTGGGGTGAGCCAGCCAAGCCAGGGTGATTCTGGGTGGCACAATGAGCCCATTCTACAGCCTGGTGCTTTAAACGCCCATTTACAGGCTTCGTTATAAGACATAGGCAGCGACCTACTGGGAACACTGTGTGTAGCGCCCATATGGCTCGGGGGAAAAGTATGTGCACTACATAGGGTGCCGTTTTGGACATTTCTCCTGATCGTGAATCACGGCTAGCTCCTAACGGGATGAAATTAGATAACGACGCCGTTGTCCGCCTCTTCCTCTATTGTTCCACGATGGGTCACTCAACCGTGTGAAGACAGCGTTGACCTGTTCCTCGTTATTTACATAAATCACGACCAGACAACACAATAAGCAGTTGTGTGTGTTAATTTTCTGTGAGCGCGGACCCCGCCCCGCTGCCGTCAGACGCTCGTCTGACGTCGAGTGTGCGTATCGCGCATGTGTGTTCATGTGTGCGTTCTCCAGTGTCTCGACAGTACGAGCATGAACTTCGAAGTAGTTCCTCCTCCCCTAATTGGCCAACGGAGCCCAGTGTGAAACAGCCATCGGTTGATGCGGGGGCTAATTACTGCAGTAATGGGGTCTCATTAGATCCTGGGCTCTGAACTCAAGACAGTTCAGAGCATCACTCCCACCAGATAACACATACATAGTGTTGACAGAGGGAGACACATGGTATAGTTATCATATAGGCCTATACAAGGTCGGTGTTCAGTATGTAGTGTTGACAGAGGGAGGCTCATAATATAGTTATCATTTAGACCTATAGAGGGTTGGTGGTCAGCATGTAGTGTTGACAGAGGGAGACTTACACAATGGGGTAGGACTCCCTTTTGCCTCCATTGGAGCCTGAGTTATTTGGGGCATGGATTCAATCAAGGTGCTGGAGACATTCCTTAGGGATTTTGGTTCGAGCTTACTCAATAGCATGACGCAACCCCCAGAGATTGTTCAGCCACACATTCATGCTGCAAACCTCCCATTCCAACTAATTTCTAACCAAGTGGTCTCCATCGCAGCACAACATCAGGGTGGCATTTTTTGGGTGTAAAACCAGTTTTAACACCATACTGGCCATACATGTAATAATTATATTACATAAGAAAAAAAACATACCCACATTTACCTGTCAACATTTCCTTATTGCTGATATTCTTGATGAAAACTACTAGCAAGGTTGAGATTTTAGGCCACGAAAATATAGCTGATCTGTTGATACTGGAAAAAAAGAAAAATAGTTAAAACAGAATAAATATAATGGGCTACTTGTAATGGCAGGACACTCATTCGACCACTGTGTAATTGGGATCTCCTTGGCCATTCAATATTCCACTTCCCAGGTCACGGATGATGGATGAGACGATTAACTGATAACTTTTTACGCTAACCCTTTTCTCAATTCTTCCCAAAACACATTACCGCAATCTCAGATATACTCTCTCACTATCTATACCAGAATGATTTTCTGGACCCTAACCAGTCAGGCTTTAAGATGGGTCACTCAACTGAGACTGCTATCCTCATGGCTATGGGAGTTTTCTGCTCATCCAAAGCCGACTTCCTTTCCTTTTGCCTAGTTCTAACCGCTTTCTTTGACAGTGAAACTTGCGGCACTAGGCATCTCAGGCCCTGGTTGGAACCCTTATCAGGAGGGTTGGAGAAGATTAGGGTCTGGCACCACATTCATTATTGGTGTCCACCAAGGCTTTGTTCTAGACCTTCTACACTTTTCTCAACACACAAAGTCATCCAATAGTCTTTGCGTAACCCTCCATATCCCGGCTTTGATGTTAGCCCACAATCTGAAGCTAAAGCTCAACTAGCCATTCTTCCACCCAAAGTTGATATCTTTGTGGTCTCCCACTCCCATAGCGCAAATAACCTTGTTGTGTCCCGGGACAACGCCCAGCTGTTCTCAGCAAACATCGAGGCGGAGACTCGCGCCTGGAGGTTTGTGCTCTACAGCATCATAGGAAGACCTTTCCCCACAGGGGGAGCAGCACAGGTCCTAATTGAGGCATTGTCATGTCACATCTGTACTCCTGCAACTTACCAAAAACGCTGCAGCCCTCGTAGTGTTCCACCTTTCAAAGGTCTCCCATGTTACATGACTCCTCCACTCCAATGGCTTCAAGACCAAGCTCAAATTATGTGCAAGAGCCCGCCCATTAGGGATGTGCATTGGACATTGGACTACATTATCCGAATAGTATTTGGTAGTATTCGAATAGTATTCGGTTAACCGAAATACATGTTTTTCGAAAACTACCGATACAACATGGGTGCTACTACAAAACGCGCGAAGGAGGGGGTGTCGTTCTAATCTAACATTGTCTCAATGGACATGTGTGAGAAAAGAGTGAGTGAACGTATGAAGGAAGCAGTGTTGTACACTCCTATCCAGAAATCTTCATGGATATATCCATATTCAATAATCCAAGATCCAATATCAGACAGGGTCAGATACGACATTATATAGTTATATAGTCCGACATACTGTATGTACAGTAATTTAGGTAGGTTATTTCAACACTCATCTCTCGTCCTCACATTTCTGCCTCTCCCTGTCTGGTTTGAGTTCAAGATAGTAAACTTGCAACATTGTTTAAACTGGCTATTTTCCACAATAAGCATGAGACATCTATCTGTGCAGAAGTGTTAAGGTAGAATATTTTCTAGAAATGTTACTGGAGGTACTCGATCAGAGGCTTTTTCATTACGAGGCGTGGTGTTTAGGATTATATAGAACTTGTATAAAGGAACTGGAAATGTATGATTGGCAATAAAAATAGAACATGGCTGACTGTGTGTGGGAGATGAAGAAAAACTACTTTTGGAACCGTTGAAGCTCTGGAGGGCAGTTCATATAATGACCAGCCCACTATCAGACATCCCACATGCACTTTTATAGACCTACATTTGTGCACGGAGCAGATAACGCATGCTCAAGCAATAGCCTATTTAAATAATAAATTAAAACCAACCAATTGGATATCAGATGGATATGGCTATGGAGCACCCTGGCAACATGATCATGTGTCCAATGGTAGGATGCAACAACGACGAGACTTCAGAACATTTGTTAATCGACTGCGCTAGATCTAAAGAAGTGTGGGGTCTTATGGGTGGAATAAATGTTAATATTGAAATGGATGTTAAATCAGTAATGTATGGTATTTTTAAGGAATCACTGTCACCAGAGAAGAGACAAATGTTTTGGATAATTGTATGCATTGTGAATTGCAAATTGTGGAAAACAAGATGTCTAGTAGTTCTTAATCAGATGGCGATCTCTGGAGAAACTGTTTTTAAACAAATTATGACTGAACATCGACGAAGGAAGAAACAAGATCAAATAGAGAAAAGAACTGTACCATGGCACATCTTGGACATTTAATAATGTAATAATGTAATGTGGAACCTGATGTATTTTCTTGTATATATGGCATAACTTGGACACTTAATACCTGGTATACTGTAATTTTTTGTGTAACTAAAACTTAAAGTATCTTTAAAAAGCAACATGATCATTCATCTGAAATCTCCTTTGGCGTGACTTGTCCCAGCTTGAACACAAATCATTGGTTTAGAAGACAATTGAATTGTGACTAGGGATGCACCAACTAGAAAATTGTTGGCCAATGCCGATATTCACATACCACAATTGGCAAAGCCAATACCGATGTTTTGTAATTTCTGTGCCTTTGTACCCTGGCATAAATTGAAGAAAAAAAAAAAAGACACCGTCAGGTGTAGATGGGTGCCTTGACACTTTACGCTCTAGCGACTCCTTGTAGTAGTGGTTCAATCGTGGTTGTTTGCTAGGGAATGCATTCAAGTTCAGTGCGTCAAACTCTGCAGGGCCTATTTTCCTTACGGCTGGACATTGACAAGCCAGAAAAACTAGCGGCTAAGTCGTGAGAAAGAAATTGAAAGCTAAGCAGACGCTAACGTGATCGTTGGTTTATGGCTATAAAAAGAGATACCAGTGGGCAAAACGGCTTTCTTAATGTACTAGAAATGTGTTTATTCTATATTCATTCCTCATGTTGTCATCAGGTAAAGTGTTTACTCAACAGCGGATCACCTTAAAAACAAGGTCATTCATTCCTGGAAAGGTAGACGGGGCTGTTAATCAGGATAATTACTGGCTACCTGATTTGCTAAAGTAGCTTGACGCTTTAACTGCCGGTTACGTAATGATCCATCATTATTGAATATCCGATTATCTGTTGTTTTTTCACTCATTCTTAAGAGTATTTGTAGTAGTTTCTTGTTATGCATTATGGAGAGCAACAGTTGCTGTTGCACGTGAACATGCATGCTGGCAAAAGGATGAGTAATATTGATCCTCCTGACATCGCAAACTTTTTATGGGTTAAACGGAGGCCGATTTATTGTGTTGAGATCAGAGGTCACCAGCCCTGAAAGCTTAGTTGGGAGGAAATGTCAGGCACCAGAGTGCTCATTACCAAGTTCAGTTAAGTTGGGACAAATCCTCTTGTTTTCACTCCGGTTCAGCTTCTCAAAAATAACATGTTTTCATTATTAGCGTCTACAAGAATGTTCCTCATCTGTGGGTACGCAGATCTGTGTGCATTTTTACTAAGTAGGATTTGATTTTGGGTCAGTAAGGATATCTATGAATTGCTATGATGTCTCATCTGAAATAACTACAATGAACCAGTCTGAGCTGCCTAGGGTTTCCTCAGTAGCATGAGAGGGAGTGTCCAGGGAATACCCCAGCATGACACATTCGATGCTCCAACTGTGCTTCAACCGCAAGGGGAAGCGTTAACACGGCAGTTAACACATAATAAAATGACCTGATTAAAAAACAGCCCGGAGCGGCACTAATTCTACAGAAGTGGTTTTACCCCAGGCAAACCAAAACAAATTGTCAATAACACCTCACCATATGTGGAGTCCACAGGAAACTGTTTTCAGTGATGCCGTTGTGATCTTAAGCCTCACACATAGGCTATCACCTAGGGACTGACAGCCATACACCTCTGAAGTAGTGATCAGAATTATAACAACAAAATAGCATTGGTATAGCGCTTTTCATATACAGGCATACATTTCAAAGGTCTTCACAATGTGATGAGGATTACAAAATTACAGGAACCTTTTTGGATCTCATGGGATAAAAAGAAAACAGTTTAAAGGCAAAGACCAGGATGGTTGTTCCCGAACATCACCACATTGTTAAAGAATCCTTTCTGATATGCAATGGGTTTTATTTCATTAAATGGTTAATAACTGATATGCTTATTTGTCAGGAGAGGGGTATCTGGCCAAGTCATCTTGTTTCTCTGCTGCCATCTGACAGAGAATGCCTGCTGCCATAGTCACACCAACCCCCTCTTAGGCATTCTGAAATGTCAAAAACACTGCTATTCCAAATGGCTAACAAAATATACCATGGTTCGGGAAGCTGTCGTGAGAAAATGAGCGGTTTTTACTGTGTCCTTTACTTTTCACTGTCAGTTCTGAATATCGAGGGAAAACAAAAGTAGTCTCCATGGGCAGTTTTCCAGTCTCATTCAGCCATTGTGTTAGAAGCAATTGATTCACTGGGCTAATTTTACAACATTATCTTGATTCTATGACTGCAAAAATGGATAAAATCAAAAAATAACTTCACTTAAGCTATCGCTAGTTGTCAAAACCTGCAGCAAAAAGACATTGACACACATTGTGTCGGCAGCTAGGCATCAGGTTAGCATTGTGTCGTGATGTGCCTTGAAGGACCCGGCCCAAAAGAACAACAGACACGGTACTTACACATCAAGCACGCTTAGTTGGGGACCTCCGTATACACCTTTTCCATGGCCTATGGGAGAGATTATGAAATCCCAGCCCCCCTACATCTATGCCAGGTTCCCCCTGACGGGTATTAGCCCTAATCCCTCCATAGTGGGTTCCTGTGTTTACATAGCCTAACCGTTACTCATTCGGGCCCTGCTCGGCAAATACTCTAACTACACGCTGAGTATCTTCCTGAAACCCTCCCCTCTGTAATGAAAATGGTTGCTAGTGGAAGCGTCTTCTCCCTCATGTGCCGTTGAATGGCTCATGCGCCACGGTCGGTTTGCCTTTGAACAGGCAATTTAACTGGGCATTTAAGATAACAGTACCTGGAGGTTTTGGGAATGGGGGGGGGGGGGGGGAGTCGAAACATGTTTGTAGCTATCTCTCTAGGTCCCCGTAAATCGCACTCCGTGTTGCTTTTGTAGGCTTACATGATGTAACACACTGCAAATTCCCATTAAACTGCAAGACGGGCCCCTGTCGTGCTACAACGGGGGG